>JACEIK010002143.1:86648-123608 GCA_018107945.1 Datura stramonium | reverse complement strand
CTAATTATGTGAGACGACAATTGATAGTTTCATACTTAAACCATTGCAAATCGTAGTATCGCATGATTATCCGGTTTTAACTCTATGTTGCTCCTAGAGTAAATTCAGAGTATTTCGTTGACCAAACTTAGACTTAATTAATCTCCCTCGAAAACTTCTATAATCAACACTTACGGTATTTAATATCACACTTGAGTTTGATAGTTAGCTGAATTGGTCCAGTCCCTGTGGGTTCGACATTCCGGTTCTTAAAAATGAGCCACTATATTACTTGCACGACCCATACTCTCAGAAGAGCTAACACCCATGATCCTAGTAATTTTTCTGATCTCATCTACAAAGCCTTGTGGGTCCTCTCCCACCTTTGTTTCGTGAAAGTCTGGAGGGTTCATCCGGGTGAAATCCCGCACCCGGGCAGCAGCTGCAGACCCACTTGTGGCTACTGGAACCACCTGCTTGTTCACTTGATTGGTGATTGTTTGAGCTAGCAACTGAATGGCCGCCCTGAATTCGGCAGTGGATAAAGATTCATCCGGAGGAGCTGCCAGATCTGGTGGAGTGGGTCTGCTGGAGTTTTCGGCTCTTCGTCCATTTCCACGTCGAGGAGGAATTATTCACTAAAAGGAAAAAGGACATGATTTAGAAAGACGTCTTTGGAATATGACTTTAACACACGATAAAGAACATGATCAAAAGGGGAATTTTCCTAATAACATCTCCGTAGCCTCCTCGTCATAAGTGTGGAGTGCTTCACACCCTCGAAAAGAACTCTACTCGATGCGGATTTCATACTTGCCGAGGACACTCTAAACCTAGTGCTCTGATACCAATTTTGTCACGCCCCGAGCCTACACCCTAGACGTAACACGGTACTTGAAGCCACAAGTGACCCCAAGTCAACCCCTGGTCTGTCATACACTAACATTCTTAGTAAACATGCACAACGGAACTTATAAATAACGGCTTCATAAGTTTAAGAAAATGTAAAGACTGAAAGTAATATATTTGAGATACAATTCCGAAAGACAAGTCTGGTCTGAAAGCCAACTACTGAGGAGTTGCTGGGACAGGCCCCCAGCTAACTCTAAGTCTAGACAAAACCATAATCAAATAAAATAAATAAACAAGGCCCTCGAATGATGAGGACTCACACTCTAATCTATTGAAGTGGAATGCTTTGAAACTGAGGTAACTATCTGTGCTGAACTTGAGAACCTGCAGCTGTACCATAAAATGATACAACATGAAAAGCATGCGTCAGTACTTTGAATGTACTGAGTAAGTGGGAGAGACATACTGAACATAAAGTCTGAACAGAAATGACACGTTATGACCAACAAGTACTGAGCTAAACTACTTATATAATCTGAAATGGTCAAGACGACCCTGTCTGATGGTCATGGACATGCCCTAAGTTTGAAATCACTGAATCTGAGATACTGTACTGAACTGAGCTGCTTATTCTGATACTGGACTAGACTGACTAGTGGGAGAGTCTAGAATCGATATATAACTACGTGAGCTAGACGTGGAGTCCGATGTATACACCCCACCGGTAGGACCCTATATACCTTGCCATGTATAAAGGCATTAACTAAGTGATCATAAAATATATCTGGGGTCAATCAGGTCATGTAATACTATAAGCTACGCTGGCAACGTAGTTTTGGAAACCTGGGTGCATTGGAACCCCGGCCATGTCAGTGCTAAGTCCTACTCCCACTGAAAAACCTACACTAAACTACTAAGCTGATAGCTCAAAACTGGGGCCCAAGACTAGTTAGGGACGAATGAGTGCATGTACCCTATGAGCCTTATCGGACTAAATTCTGAAACTGGGTTCTATGACCGGTCAGAGCTGCTTATCTAGAAGCGTCGTAACCGTCTACAGAGCAACTAATAACTGAATTGGGGTCCTGGGGCTGGTCACAGCTATCACTGAATGTCATGACCGCCTAATGGACCAAATATCTGTAATATGAATTTGAGTCTGAAAACTGGGAGGCACCACTGACACCTCGAAACCAAACTAGAGTCAAATTGAGCAGTTGACATTTTTCTAAAAGATTCTGAAGAGACTCTACGTTCTAACTGGTCTGAACTACTAGCAGCTAATAGAGAACTCAACTTATCCCAACAATATGGGAATCCCATAATATAGAGCAATTTCAAGGATTCTAGGAATTTCATTCAACAGTGCTAACATCATTTTAATTAATGGAATATCTACTCCACATATATAAGTATATAGGAAATTCTAGAAAATTCAGACCATAGGTTTCTTCATTCACCATAGGAAATTTAATAAGCAAAGTTCATAACTCAAAAGTTAGGGCTTAGATTCCCTTATGTAAAAACACTGACAATTTAATAGGAATTTATGGGGATCGTATCCACAATATACATGAACATCATTCTAAGTGAAATCAACGAAAATAACCATGACATCTTTTCATACTCGAATAACTCAGGGCTTAAAACTGATAGGAGAAATTGAGGATGATCTTGGAGGCACAAGGGAAGAACAATCCCCTTGCTAAAACCCCACATACCTGATGAAGAAACCACGAAAATATTGAGAATCTAAGGAGGAGAAAGCTTTCCTAGTTCTTGCTCTGAGAGTTTCAGAGAGAGCTTACGGTTTATTTTCTGAGTGCTTATGTGGGGAATGAACAAAAGGACCCATTACCCCCACTAAAACGTCTAAACCCGAAGTCAAAATGACGTTGTTTAATGCTTGGGAGTATATGAAATTACTAAATAGCCCTTAAAAACTCGCAGGGAAAAACTGTCAGGCGCTCCTAACGGGTGACCTAACGAGTCATGGCGTCTGAAAATGACTCGTGGTCACGCCCGTCAGGTACATTGCCTGAAATCTTTAGTGGGTGACCATGAGTGACTCAATCAGTCGTGGTCACTGGACATGACTCATGGTCACCTAACGTTGACCATACTGTCTCATCCCCTAGAAAAATAATACAAAGCTGGTAACGAGTCATTCAATGAGTCGTTCTTATGGACGACGCCTCTTGGTGACCACCCGTCAAGTACACTACCAACTTCTCAAGTTTCTGGATTCTGGCCTAGCAACGAGAGACTCAATGGGTCGTAGAGTCTGACTACGACTTATGAAGTTGCCCGTTGGGAACACTAACTCATCATCTTGGCATCCTTCTCACAGTTGACCTGACAAGTCGTTGGGTCCCTTAACGACCCATCAGGTTTGGTCGTTCTGCAACTTTTCTGTAGTTTTTCATATTTTCTAAATTAAGTCCCGAATATTCATTTTGAGCTTTCGGGACATTGCAATTTCCTTTCTGGCTTCTTCTACTAAAATAAAACATAAGAAGTATATATACAGATATTAGAAACCTTTTCCTAAGCTAACATGGAATTTTCCATATGTGGTGCCAGCTGTATCACGACTGATCCTACGATCCGTCACAAGATTGTAAGGGTGGTACCTGCTTTGCGTATATCCTTGGCTGCTGCAGAATTTGTCTAAGTATTGGTAGGATGGTACGACCCATACATTGTCCTAAGAGTCGTACAATGCATCCGTGGTTTGTCTTGAGAACTCTGACATCCTCTGAAGTTTTCTACGAGTGTTGTGGTACGCCTCGTACCTTTCTCTTATGACTCATACTACTTGTTGTATTTGAAGTTCTGCCAATTATAAAAGAATAACTTAAAGCTCACCACGGCTCATGGTACGGATCGTATGTGATTGCTATGATTCGTGGGTTCCACATGTACCAAGAGACTGCCTTGTGCAAATTTCTCTGAAGATTTCCATGACTCTAGTTACGGCTCGTATTGAGAGTCGTGCGTTGCCTTACTCTTATTGCAACCTTCTGATTTTCACTACGATTCTCAGTATGACTCGTACAATCAACGTACGGCTTGTACTGAGACTTGTACTTGGCTAATTTTCTATACTTTTATGCCTCTTTTGCACATTTTTACTCCAACACCTATTTCCCCTGAAAACAAAGTAAAAGTACCTCATATCAATATAAATATATCTAAGTCCATGCTATTTTCTCAGATTTAAGCATCGAAAGTGCTGTAAACTCACAGCACATCAACACCCTCAACTTAAAACTTTTGTATATCCTTAGACAAATAAAACAAAAAAGATAAACACGAAGCTTAACTAGAAAATAAACCTAGGATGCTACAGGCAACAATTAATCAAAATTTTGCACTATAACTCAAACAACTTTTGACCTTTTTTCCCGCGAACCAAATCAGCACATGCATATCAAGCAACCACAAAACATGATAAACAAGGATCAAGATATGTCATCTAGCTATTAACAGATAGTCAAGTCATCACCAATGCTTTTCACACAAACCACTGGTAGAATTAATCACAAACTGTGTACCCTCACAGCAAATGAAGTCCCCCACTCACAAATATAGTAAAAATGAAACATGGGACTGAACAAGTAAGACTCTCACTCTCCCAAAGAAGTTCCAAATACTGCATGTCAGATACCATAGGCTTGCCCTTATTTTCTCTACTTAAGTTGGTTAGATGGTCAGGCTAGGATCACTATAGGACTTGATTCGGCTTATAATGTAGGCTTTTGGGTTGGGTATGATTGATATGAAATCATTTTAGTGACTAAACCCCTCCTTCGCACTACATATATGTGGCTCCATTTTTTAACTTTTTCACCCTTTTTACTTTTTTCACTTTTTCCTCCCTTTTCACCCTTTTTATGCACTTGTATGAGTGTGGTATGTTTTCATGAATTTTCATTCATCTTTCTCTTTTTTAATTTTCTTTTTCGATTATTTTCTTTTTTTCTTTTTTTCTTTCATCACGCCACAACTAATTTTTCACCTTTTTCTTTTCTCTTCCTTTTTCAACTTTCCAAGATTTATGCACCCCTACTCTAGCTATCCTCAACTTAGGCATTTTGCCTATGTTGTGGTTCATAATGTCTAAGGAGGGACCAGGGCCAAAGAAGGTTCATTATAAAAATGGGTATGATTAAATTGTTAATCAAAGAAAAATAATTCATTTAAGGCTCATAATGGGGATCAAGGGAATCATATCATTTTGGTAGGGTCATTGAAGCTAAAAATGGGCTAAACAGAAATGGCCTATGATCCTTTCCCAACCAACCATCCTAAAATCTATGTAAAGACCAACCGGGAAAGTTCTAAATCCTCTACGCAGTATTGAACTAGGTATTAGACCTCACTCACTCATGGTACATGTCTTGCATTCACTCTATCTGTCCGATTTATATATGTCTAACAAAAACTATTCACGCTAATACACTAAATGACATAAAAAAATCCATAGAAATCATGCTTTGGAATCAACAAGTACATAGCTAACCATCAAAAATTTTTAAACAGGGTCAATTTTTTCAAATTCAAAACTAGTGCAATTTATTGGTTGAGTACTCATAAGCTACTTTCTAATTAAACAAAAACACAAAAACAAAATCCTAAACATGTCAGTTCTACTAGATAGAATTCCCGAGGGAAACAAAACACAGCGAGAAAAACCCTCGAATGAATCAAAATCCCAAAAATACAAGTACCCCCTCCCCTTTTTAAAAAGCATGCTTCATCCCTGAAGCATAGAATATAACGTAGAAGGAAGGGAACATACCTACGGCGCACTAAGCAATCCTGTTATCCTGCGGAGGTGGTACCTCCGCTGCAATCATGGTGTTGACGGTGGCCGGCGCAGTCACTGGTGTATCAGTAGGGGGAGTGGCTACCCTCTCAGTAGTAACAATTTCCTCTACGACCTCTTGAATCACTAGGGCTGAATGTGTCTCTCTCGAAGGGTCCTTTCCACCCGCAAGCTCTACCTGGGCCATGGTGGAGCTACCCGCTCCTCTAGCTCTCTCAAACAGCTCCAACTGATGCTAGTCGTGAGTCTGTTGACATTCCAATCTTTCCCGTTTGATCTCTCTCTTTTCTATCTTTTTCTTATTCTTTTGGGTTTCATCTCCAACATCCTTAGAGACCCTCTTTTTTCCTTTCTCCTTCTTGACTCTTGTAGGCTCCCAATAAGCCGCCAGATCAAGCTCCTTTTCAATACCAACGTCGAGGTCAGGAAGAGTGGGGGCTGCTATGATTTTCGGCTGCCTTGATGACAGCTCAGCCACTTGACTCCAAAAAGCTCCCAACTCCTCATGGAGGCTGCCCGTCTTAGTCTTCTTGGCCATACGCATGTTGAATCTGCTCTCAAAACCATCTAACCTGGCATGTAGGGCCTGTGAAGCTGTCTCAATCTCAGCCTTTACCCAAGGCTTGATATTCTACATCATCGACTAAACCTTATTCTCTTCTACGGTCAGTCTCTTAGACAGCTTCTGAAGAAATTCCTGAGGCACTAGCATGTATCAAGCTAGAGTCTGGCTCGGGAGGCTCATAGGTGGTGCGACGGAGGTGCTAGGAGCAGCATTTGAATGACCGACATCTATAACCGGTGTCTTACCAGACTCCTGTGAAGTAGGGACATTCACCTGTGCGCCCCTAACTATCTGTGTGAATGGGACTACGGAAGAAAGTCGTGCTCGACTTACCGAGTTCATCTCATCCCGAATTAGCCTAATATTAGTGATCCACTGTCCTTTGATCAAGTGTTCCTCACCACATGCACCTTGTACCCACCTGTCACGCCCCGAGACTACACCCTGGACGTAACACGGTACTTGAAGTCATAAGTGATCCCAAGTCAACCTCTGGTCTATCATACATTAGTATTCTGAGTAAAATAATAAATATATATAGTAGAATCTTTGAAATAACAGCATAAGAACATTTGAGAAAATAAAGTGGAAGAAAACATTAAAATTTAAAACATTTGAAGTCTGAAATTAGCTCTGTGTCTGAAAGCCTACTAACTAATGAGTTGCTGGGACAAGCCCCCAGCTAACCCTAAATCTAACTAAAAATAATAAATCAACTGAAAGGAAATGAAATAAGGCCCTAAAATGATGAGGACTCACACTTCAACTGTGGAAGGGGAGGATCTGGATCGCAACGGCTAACGATGCTGAGTCTAGGAACCTGCAGCTGTATCATGAAATGATATAGTATAAAAGTATGCGTCAGTACTTTGAATGTACTAAGTAAGTGGTAGAAATATAGCTGAATATAAATTCTGAATGAAAATGACACGCAATGACCAACAGGTAAGCTAAACTGAACTACTGATGTAATCTGAAATGGTCAAGATGAACCTGTCTGATGGTCAAGGACATGCCCCAAGTCTGAAACACTGATTCTGAGATACTGTACTAAACTAAGCTACTTATTCTAAAACTGGACTGGACTGACTAGTGGGAGAGTCTATAACCGACATATAACCACGTGAGATGGACGTGGAGTCTGATGTATACACCTCACCGGTAGGACCCAATATACCTTGCCAGGGTATAAAGGCATGAACTGGGTGATCACAAAAGTCTGGGGCCAATCAGGCCAAGTAATACTGTAACCTACATTAGCAATGTAGTTTTGGGAACCTGGGTGCACTGGAACCCTAGCCTGCTTGGTGCTAAGTTCTACTCCCACTGGAAACCTATACTGAACTGCTAAGTTGATAGCTCGAAACTGGGGTCCAAGACTAGTTAGGGACATATAACTGAAAGTAGCCTAAGAGTCTTATCGGACCAAATTCTAAAACTGGGTTCTAGACTGGTCAAAGTTGCTTATCTGGAAGCATCGTAACTATCTAAGAACAAACTGTAAACTGAACTGGGGTCCTGGTGTTGGTAGGAGCTATATATATAAAATGTGATGACTGCCTAATGGACCAAAAACTAGATTCCGAGTCTGATTCTGATAACTGGGAAGCACCACTGACACCTTAGGAAAAGACTGGAGTCAAATTAATCAGTTGACAATTTCTGTATAGTTTTGAAGAGATTCTACATTCTAACTGGACTGAGTTACTAAACAGCTAATAGAGAACTCAACTCATCCCAAAAACACGGGAATTTCATATTGTGGAAAAATCTCAAGAATTAAAGAAATCTCATCTAACAGAGCTAAAATCATTCTTATTGATGGAGTATTTTCTCATCCTCTATATAATAAGAATTAAAAGGAAATTCATCCCAAAACATACTTTATTCACTACACGAAATTTAATACGCAATGATCATTACTCAAAAATTTAGGGCTTAGGTTCACTTTGGCAAGACTATCAACAATTTAGTTAGGAACTAATGAATATAATATGAAAAATCAACATGGATATTATTCCAGACAAAATTCATGAAAAATAACACAAAATTTTTTCGTAATCGAAAACCTCAGGGCTATAAACTGATAGAGAAATTATGGAGAATTTTGGGGGACACAAGAAAAGAACAATTCCCTTGTTGAATTCCCACATACCTGACTAAATTTGACTAAAATCTCCAGGAGAAGGAGCTTGGGGAAATGCGCAATGGAGGGTAGAGCCCTAGTCTTACTTGAAGGGTTTTTGAGAGGGAGGGAGCTTACGGTGATTTTAAAAGCCCAGAATTAGAATGAGGAATGAACCATTTTCAACAAAAGGTCACAAAATATTATTAAAATGACATAGTTTTAATCTTAGGAGAGTAAAGTATAAATAGCCCTTAGAAATTCGTAGGAAAAACTGTCCGGGGTGACCACTAGCAGGTGACCTAACAAGTCGTGGTGGTGACCACGACTCATAGTCACTCCATGGTACTGCCTTACAAACTCATTAGGTCACCACGAGGGGACCCCTGAGGTCTTAGTCACAAGTCGTGGACCACCTTTGTCCCCTTCTTGAAGATTAAGTGCTAAGCATGGTGGCGGTGCTAACGAGTTGTTACTAGCACTGACGACTCAACATCACGCCTTGTTAGGTGCGCTGGCTTAAACTCGCTAGGGCTAGTAAGGAGGGACATAATGGTCGTTGCTAGGGACCATGACTCGTTTCCCCACCCGTCAAGTACCTTTAACTCTCACCAGTAATCTCCTCATTTGACACGGCCATGAATGACTCGGCAGGTGAGCAGTCGGTGACCACGAATCGCAGAAGTCCTAAATTCGTTCTTTGCCTCCCCCTTCTCAAAAAACCTCAAACCTCCTTCTCACGATTAAGAGTCTTGAGGTCAATGACTTGTTATGTGGGTCGTCCTGGGCTTTTAAAAACTTTCGATTTCTAGATTTAAGTCACGGAGTTAGATTTTGAGTTTTCGGGGAGTACAATATCTCCCACTAGTAAACATTCATCCTCGAATTTTAGAAAACACATCGAGTAGAAAATAGCAATCAAAATTTCCAAATACGGCTCATTTAACTCCAAAACTATCCAAATGACTACCTCGCGTTTCAAAATACATAAGTGAGTATTACTTTTCATTCATACATTCAAAACGTAAAGAGACTTGAACATACGGAATTAGTCATGAAAACTAAATTGATTTCTAAGGGTCAAAACTTATATATCAAGTTGTGCTCGGCTTGGTAGAGAACAAATGCGGGTATTTGGCCACCATATTTTACTTCGGCCTCCCGGGTAGCTCCTTCAACCTCTCACGATTCCTCCATAAAACCTTGGCTGAAGCTATCTCACTTGTTCCCTTAGCTTACACGAACACCGACGGTCAAGGATACGGAATTTGGTACTTTTCTCATATGAGAGACTATATTTATTCCTGCTTATCCAATGGGACACTTTGAGGTTGGATCTCATAGTGCACTTCAAAGCGACACATGGAAAGCGGGTGTACAAGCTGCTGATTACGCGAAAATTCTAGCTCATAGGCTACATTGTCGATAAGCCTCAAAATTCTATAGGGTCTCACATATCTGCATTGAGCTTCCATGCGCCAAACCTCGTCACCCTTTTCATGGGAGAAATTTTAGGTAAGCCCAATCATCAATTACCAAACTCCAACTCTCTTCTCCTCACATGTTATAAGATTTATGATGACTACATTTTCAACCTTTCTCGGATAAAATTTGAACTTTCTGCATTACCTCATGAACCAAGTACGCCCTATCAAGATGGCCTCACAAACTTTAAACAACCCTATAGGAGACCTACACCTTCGTACCATACAATGCTTTAAAATAGGTCCATCTAGATGCTAGAGTGGTAGCTATTTTTGTATGAAGGTGATGAGAGGCAAAGTGATCATCCCAATTACCCTTAAAATCAATCGCATGCAGCTCTTAGCATATCTTCTGGGATCACAGATAGTCGATCCAAGCGCCACGTAGTGCGGGTGAAAGAATCTTCTGTTGAGTTTAATTTGAGTGCCTAGTCCCTTCTGAAAGGACTTCCAAAAGTGTAAGTGTTGCGTTCCCACATGGGAAATGATAGCTAAGGGCACCCCATGGAGTCTTACTAACTCTCGAATGTAAAGTTTGGCATAGTCCTCGGGCCGGTTGTGGTTTTAAGCTAGGGAGGAAGTGTGCGGCTTAGTCATCAGATCTACTACCAACTAGATTGAGTCATGCTATCGAGTCGGTAGACCATAATGGAAATCATATTCACTTTTTCCCACTTCCACGTAGGTATAATGATATCTTGGGTCATGCCTCCTGGCCTTTTGTGCTCCACACTCGGCTTGTTGGTAGTTCGGGGGACAGCTCACGAATTTATTGCTTGTCTCTTTTCATCTTAGTTCCACTAAGTAAATATCCCACGAATCGCAGTACATTTTTGTAGGCAGGTGAATAGAGTATCTCGATCTGTGTGCCTCGTGATGTCTCTTGTCTCAACTCACCAACATCCGACACACACAATCTTCACAGTAACAAACCACGCATCTCCTTTTTGGAAAGCCTCGGCCTCGCTTTCAATTGCTTCTTTAAGTTTAAGTAGCCTTTGGATCTTCATCTTGTTTGGACTTAACTTCACTACCACCACACCTTCGCTGAATCCACCAGCTACACCCTAAGCCAGGGCTACTATGTGAACATCCCTTGCTAACTCCTTTTGTCTTCCTCAATATGAGTCACGCTCCGTATAGGCCGGAAATTACACTTTGGAAGTGATCCACATTGGCTTTGCACAGGTGATACGAGTACACTCATGTCATAGTCTTCAACTCCAACCACCTTCTCTGATGCAAATTTAAATCCTTCCAACTTAGCACGTACGAGGAGACTCTTGCCAATTGCGTATGAATACATCGCGTGAGTTCCATATAAGTAGTGCCTCCATATTTTTAACACAGACACCCTTATTTACTTGACTCCAAAGTCATGAGTTGGATAATTCTTCTCATGAACTTTGAGCTGTCTGGAGCGTAGGCTATCCACTTTGCCCATTGCGTCGGAACGTGATCGAGTCCAGCAGAGCATCACAATAAACAGCCAATCCATTTGTTTCCATGCAGCAGGTCGAAGCTGGACGGTGTGAGGTGAGGAGTCTTCAAGCTCACAGAGCCCTTCTCACGCTCATTCTCACGACCAGCTTTGAAATTTAACTGCTTTTTGAGTTAACTTGATTAGAGGAGATGCTATGGAGGAAAGCCTTCCATGAGCGAAGTCAGGTAATAACCCACTAAGCCAGAAAACTCGATTTTAGTAGGAGAGGTAGGTCTAGGCCAATCCTTCACTAATGCTATCTTATGAGGTCTACCTATATTCCATCACTCGAGACCGCGCTGCTAAGAAAGTCATGGACTTTGACCAAAGTCGCACTTGGTGAACTTGGCGAATAACTAGAGGTCACGAGTGTATGTAATGCTAATCTTGGTGATTGGCATGCTCGTCCTCGATACACGAATTATACTAGAATGTCATCAATAAATACAATGACTAACATATCCAGGATGCTTCTTGAAGATTACATTCATTAAATCCATGAAGAGGGTCATTTGGGCGTTTGTTAGCAGAAGGACATCACCACAAACTTGTAGTGACCATGCCAAGTTTTGAATCTTTGTTTCGGTCCTCCTAACCCTTAGAGTGATGGTACCACGACACGAGATCAATCTTGGAGAAGCGATTGGATCCACAGTTGGTCAAACAGATCATCAGATTACGGGTAGAGGTACTTGTTCTTAACAATGACCTTGTTCAGCTGACGTTAATCTATGCACATTTTGAGGAGTGCAGTCTTTCTTACGTACGAATAGCCTTCAGGGCACTAGGGGAGCGATGTTGGTCCCCGATAAAACCATAATCAAGAAGATCCTTTAACTACTCCTTCAACTCCTTAAGCCTGGAGGTTGGAGCCATTACATGAGAGGATGGAGATGGATTGATATGCGGGAGGAGGTCTATTAAGTCACATTTTCCCATTCGGGGAACTTGGGAAGATCCTTAGGAAATACGTACGGGAACTCGTGACCCCTTTGAAACTAAGCTGGATTGTTGGGATCTCGGAGTTGGAATCCTTGACTGAATTAGATGATAAATACACCCGCTTGGAGATGAGTTTACGGGCCTTAAGGTAGGAAATAGAAAGCCTACCCTTAGGCGATGAACAATACCCGTCCACATTCTAACACTAGTTTGTTGGAAACAGAACTTGACAGCTCTGGTTCTACTTGAGGCATAGCGGGAGTGCTACCAATCCATTACAAGAATAAGGTCAAAGTTGACCATGTATAACTCTACAATATCAGCTAGAATAACTTTATTCGGGGTAAGGGGAGGCGGCGGTGTTTATATACCCGGCTAAGCTCTAAGCCCCGACTCACCAAGCTGGAGTAGAGACAGAAATGGTTCTAAGAGGACCTCTGGTTTGAGGTTGTTTGGATTGCTATATAGGGATTCAAAAATGAAAGAGTGGCTTCTGGATCTAAGAGGCATACACGTCTAAATGAAAGAGGCATAACATACCTGTGACTACGCATTGAGTGACTCTCGATCTGACGGGAAGACAAAGCATAAAAATAATTTTGACGTTGACGTCCTGCAGCCTGATATTTTAGCCTGCTGGGATAGTCGACCTGGAGCTGATGATGTAGTGGATTATGGTCTCCCACGCCCAACTGATGGGCACTCCTGAGCCGATGTCTGAGTTGTCCACTACCAAAATGGCCCTCTCGACCTTGAAGGCATTCTCCTGGGGGTTCCTACCACACTTGGGATAAGTTGGGTACTTGTTCACCAGTACTATGGGCTGAGTTGGGTGCCGGATTACCCACCCCTCCGTCCGGCGGGACCAAAAGTTGGGAGCCTTCATTTGGTAGGTCTTTGGGGCTCTTTATTCTTATTCTTTGTGGTAGGCGGCTACTACTTCTAGACCTACGATGGCGAGAATCTGGTATCAGGTCACTTGACCGTTTGTTCTTTTGCTCATATCCTTCAGCTTTTCAGCCTCAATTTCTTTGAGCATAAACAATCAGGCTGGAGAGGTCCATTGTCTTTAATCAACATCGTTATCCTGCCCTCCTTGAGGACGGTTGACACCTAGTTCACATACTTCAATATCGAGCCTTTATCTTGGCTACCATCTCTGGAGCGTACATAGACAACCTAGTAAACTCCAGGAACGCATACTCCTCACGGTCCTATTGCCCTATCGCAAATTCATAAACTCACCCTTCTTTGCCTCTTTCGGCTCCACCGAAAAATCTGTCAAGAAGGCTGTGTGGAATTCCTCCTCCCTTTGGTCCTTATCTCTTGTAGCCGCCCCTCTTTCCACTGTTCATACAGGCTTGAGTTACCCCTTTTAAGCTGGTGGGCATCAGGTCAGCACTCTCGAGGAGAGCTAACACCCATAATGCGGGTGATCTCCCCCAGTCTCATCCACAAACTCCACAGGGATCCTCCTACCTTGGATCTACTTGAAAAGATGGAGGTTCATACGGTGAAGTCAGGTACCCTCACAGTGTAACAGACCCATTGGTGTTCATGGGCACCACCTATTGGTTCACCTGGTTGGTATTGTTTGCAGACGGCGAGTGGAATGGCCAGAAACTGGAATTCGGCGGTAGATATTGAGTCATCCTGAGGAGCTTCTAGGGCTGGTGGGGCAGTCTATTGGCGTTTCCGGCCCATGCTTCCTATTCACGTCTAAGAGGCATGGTTCATTAAAAAGAAACAGCATGAGTTAGGGCGTTTTTGAATTGAACTTTAACATACAATAAAGAGCATGAACAAAAAGTTTCCTAATAACATCTCATGATCCTGTCATAAGTGTAGATGCCTTCACGCCCATGAAAGGACTCTACTCGATACGACTTCGGACTTTAGAGATACTCTAAACCTAGTGCTTTCATACCACCATGTTTTGTCATGCTAGAGACTACACCACTGGACGTAACACGGTGAAGTCACAAGTGGCCCCAATTCAACCCCTAGTATATCATACTGCTGGTATTTTGATGATAAAGCAATTAATATATATATCGGAAGATTTTAAATAATAGCATAAGAGCATTTGAGAAGATTAACTAGAAGAAAACATTAAAATTTAAAACATTTGAAGTCAGGGATGCTTTCTGTGTAGAAGTCTACTAGGTGAGTAGGTTTGGGAAAATCCCCGGCTAACTCTAAATCTAACTAAAATAATAAATCAAGCTGAAAGGAAATGGAATAAAATAGCCGAATATTTGAGGACTCACACTTCAAGCTATAGCGGAGAGGATATGGAATGCAACTGACTAACGATGTTGAGTGGAATTTTTGCATTGTATCATGAAATGATACAACATATTCAAAGAAATATCGTCGATTGCTTTGAATGTGCGGGTAAGTGGGAGAAACATAGTTTGATGTATAAATCTGAATGGAAATGACATGTGATGACCAACGAGTAAGCGAACTAAACTGCGTGTAATGCAGTAGTCAAGATGACCTGTCGTGTGGTCAAAGACATGCCTAAGTATGAAACACTTTAAATTAGGATATTTTATGCTGAACTAAGCTACTTATTCTAAAATTGGAAACTAAATTTGACTAGTGGAGAGTCTATGTAGACATATAACCACGTGAGCTAGACGTGGAGTCGATGTATACACCCACCAATAGGACCCAATATACCTTGCAGGTACTAAAAACCATGGTAGGTGATCAAAAGAGTAAGGGCCCAATTAGGCCGTGTGTGTAGCCTACGCTAACAACGTAGTTTTGGGAACACGAATTAACGACTGGAACCCCGGGTGGCCAGCTCGGTGCTAAGTCCCTACTCCCATTGGAAACCTATAATAAAAGCACTAAGATAGCTAGCTCGGCGGGTCCAATACTAGTCAAGGACATATAATTGATAGTACCCCGAGAGTCTTAACGGACCGGGTCACGAAACGGGGAGTTCTAGGCCAGTCGGGCTTGAACTATACGGAAACGTCATGCTTAGTCTAAGAACAAACTTTAAAGCCCCGAATTGGGATCACGGGGCTAGTCGGGCTATATATCTAAAATGTCATGACTACCTAATGGAGCAAAAGCCTTAGATTACAGATCTAGATTCGGTGATAAGCTAGCTTCCCATGACACCTCAAGAAAAGACTAGAGTCAAACCGATCGGTTGACAATTCTGTATAGTCTTGGAAGCGATTCTATGTTCATTTGGTGAGTTACTAAATAGCTAATAGGAAGACTCAACTCATCTCAACAACCACGGGAATTTCATATTACGGCAAAATCCTGAGAGTTAAAAAATCTCATCTATGAGCTAAATAATTCTTATCGATGGAATATTTTCTCATCTCACATGTAATAAAATTCTACAAGAAATTCAGCCCAAAACATACTTTATTTGCTAGATGAAATTTGTCTGTGATGGCTACTGCGAAAATTTAGGGCTTAGGTTCACTTTGGCAAGGCTATCAACAATTTAGTTTGGAACTAATGAATATAACATTAGCAATCAACATGGATATTATTCCGGGAAAATTCATGAAAAATAACTTACTAAATTTATTAAGTGTCCCGAAAACCTTAAGGCTATATTGATAGATAAATAATGATAGATAGAATTTGGATTTGGAGGTTTCATCAATCAATGCCCTCCTAGCAGCTATCTTGGATGCTTTTCATTTACATTTCATTATCGCACATGGAGAAAAAGGGTTAAATTCCAAACTGAGAAAAGAAAGAAGAAAAGTCCTCACGTAATTTATCACGGGTATATAGTATGGGTCATACCAGCGGAAGTGCAGATAAAATCTTAATGAGACTCATAATATCTCAGTTCAATGTTCACCTTTCGGTATGACTCATACCTAGAAAATGCAGTCCATAGCATAGTCATATGAGGACACCCCTTGAAAACAAATGTTTTGTATTTTTCCACGAATCATAGTACGACTCATAATTTGATTCCACGAGTCTTAGGAAGGATCATACTATCACTTTGGACTTAACCCTTTTGATTCTTGGTACGATTGTCGGAGTAGGACTCGTAGCGGGATACACGAGCCATACTGATTCGTATCTCATGATTATTACAAATTTGGCTTGGGGCAGTCCCCGAAGATCCATCCTACCAAGTCGTAGTATGAAACAATGAGTCTTAAAAGGCTTGTAAGCTATCCGTGCCTTATTTTGATTCGGTTTGCGGGTGATTTTAATTTGGTGTTTGGTACTCGGAATTCCCAAGTCCATGAATGCATTTATCATGTTTTATAGATACCCATTCCTCCCATTTTTAATCACAACTGTAACTCAAGTTTAGCAGATTCATTGCATGATTTTTACAAGTTAATTCCTACCGGTTGCACTAACTCGTTCACATCCCTTAGTCAGCATCCTTTTTAAAATTTTCAAGCATTGAGAGGATTCTACGGGGACTATGGGCACTTGCTTCAAGCTTCTGCTTGGTCGTTGACCTCAAATTCAACAAATAACACTTACTCGTTGGCAATCGAAACTGAGGGTTGGAATTAGGATTCGGTGTTATCGGGCAAAGAACTTGCTCAACCAATCTTGATTTTGAATTACGGGTGTGAGGGAGTCGTGAGTTCTAGTCGTGAATTTGATTTTGAGTGCGTGGGAGAAGGGTACAATTTGTTTGGAGTTTAAATATGTTGTAGGTAGGTAAAATTATAAAATTTGGGCCGACTCGGGTGATTTAAAACTTTTTGACCCATCATGACTCGTACCACTAGTCATAGAAAGGCCCTATGAATCATCCCTTGGACTCGTAATGAGGTAAAGCTTTGTGGACATAGGCCACGTCACACAAATCATACTATAGAAATTACGACACATACTATGACTCGTAGGTCTTTCTTATATTGAGGTCCATGCCTTGCATAGTTCATAACCCTGGTGAGTACTCGACTGTACAATAAATTCTGAGTCATAGGACCAACAGCCCTGCATTCATATACTGAAATACATCTCCACTTTTTTACCACGATTGGTACTAAAGCCAGCTACAATCCTCTTACGAGTCGTGCTTGAGGACGTGGCGCACGTGTTGACAATTCTTACGCCCTTTGTTTTGTTTCCCTACACTGCCCAGACACACATAAGTCAATCAGCGGTTTTATCCCAAGAAGAACGATTTAACGTCATGGCACGGCAATTGGTTTGGTGACTCAATTACCAGCCACCACATGGGTTGCCTCCCAGAGCGCTTGACAAATCATATTACTGACGCCAAGTCTCTTGACTACTCGAGACTTTGTCAAGGAACTCGAGATTCATCCTCTATTCTTGAGACAACTTTGTACTCCTATGGTTTAGCCGTTGGCCGGTAGACATTGAAGGTGACCTCTCTTCTTTTATTGAGTCTAATTTCAACTGTCCAACCTCACATATACTAAGCTCTGCGGTGGCAAGGAATGGTGCTCCAGCGGTGAGATTCCAGATCAACCTTCTGATCAAGGATCAGAAGTCACGGTGGGAATATGAATCCTATCCACTTTAACAAGCCGTAAGAGGCCGGGATCCTGCTTGGATTCTTTATAGTTAGGTCAACCATTAGTAGCCACAAGTAGTTGGTGTGGGGCTCCCCAAGTGGCTAGCCATCTCGACTAAAGGCATCAAGCGGTTCTTCTCTAAGTTGCGGACACCCTCTCGAACTCAACATTATCGATTGTACATGGAATGGTGAAGGCATACGGATCTTCGCTTCTTCTGACAGGACTCGTGAGGCTATAAGCGCTCTGATGATGCAAATCATCCACAGGCTCATAAATCAAAAGACCTTTTCTGTGTAGGTCCTTTATAAACTTATGGCATATCCCGACACCTATTACAACACCTCAACCAATGGTATGTTTTACAAATAACTATTTTAGCATTGATAGGAATTTAAAACTTATATTCTCACCTTCTTCTTCATTCTTTTAGGGAATGTGGCGGTGGTCGTGAAATAGCCTTGTAAATTTGTGTGGCTCCCTTGTTTCTCACTTTGTTCTACTTCAAGCCCCTTTTCAACAAGCTGGAGCCTCGAGTCAGCTCGGCATTCTCATTATGCTCATTCTCGGCAACATCTTCCTAAATCGATCATGCTTTCTTTCTTCCTTTCAACTACAAGCAAACTGAGAGGAATCAACTATATTCTTTCCATTCCTACTCATCACAACCATGCGATGACCATCGTTCTTTGATTTTGGGCTCATTGCTAGGTAGTGTACCCTTTTGCCTAGGGTTCATGGATGCGTAGTTGCCCTGGGCATTTGTTCAATGCGCGTGCTCAAGTAGCATGTGAACTCGAATCTCGACACATGCTCGATATATCACTACGAGATATCTTCGATTGATCATCTGTGGATCTCACCTTGTTTAGCATCTCAGCCATCATGCTCTCAAACTTTGACTTTCCTGCCTCCCCCTTGCGTGCATTGAGGTATGTGCAATCATGCTCAATGTTTGCGGTAACGTTATTCCTTCTGCTCTCCTGCTCGCTCATGACCTCGACCTCTTTCTCTTTACCCATTCCATTTGTAATTTTCTATGTATTAGTTCCGACCTTGGCACCAAGTGTCTTGTCCATACGCCAGGCGTTCGGCGAAAACTTGCCACCTAGTTGTCCAAAGTTTGCCTCCTCCTTGAAATTGGAGTGGAGTGGGGCCTACGTCCCTTTGTGTCCTATTACATTAACTTTTCACGGTTCCAGTGCCACTTGATATGTAGTGAGCAAGTCTGACAATGTGGGAATGAGCCAAATTCCTAGTCACGTTCTTCTTCCTTCCTTCGTTGGTCTACAGTCAAACTAATAGCATATGCACCGGTCAGCTTTCTTTCACTTTCGAGGTGTGCCATGCTCTATTTACTTTGGTCACTCTATCTATAATAATTAGCGGCTTGCTCCCAGTGTAGCTCATCGGTGCTTCTCCAGCCCAGCGTATGCGCTACAACTTGTGTACTATTGTTCAAGGATCTATAAAAATCTCCAACAAACTATCATCGGGATTTTGTTGTTCGGGCACTTAGTCGGCCTTGCAAGCCTCGGCCAGGTTTCATGGAAGTGCCTCGGTCTTCGGTTATCGGAAATTATAGATTTCATTCTTAAGTTACGGCATCACCGGAAGGTGGAAAGAATCTTTTCTATAAAGTCTTGTGACCTCCCTCCAGTTGATAATGGAGTCGTTGGAGCAGCATAGATAACCATAAATTGGCCTCCTAGATATGAAGGGAAGAGTCTTTTGCCTTATAGCATCTGGTGACTCACGGGCAACGTATTCACTTTCATATTCCCACAAAGTTCGCCAGTGCCGGGTTGGCATCATCAGCTTAGTGACCACTAAACACCCCTTTCATGTTCAATAATTGGATCGTAGCGGTGCTAGTGATGTCCAGAATTTGCCCGGCCCAGTGTCAATGGTGAGTGGTACAATAGCTCAGTTGACTGACTTCATCAATGTTTGGATCATCCTCGTCGAAGAATTGAGGGGTATATCATAGACCTCTATTGCCCTTTCCATGAGCCAACATTGAAAACCTCATCTCGAGCATCCTCCGCATCCTAAAGTGCGGCTTAGGGCAAAGCTCGGCTATCAGCTCTATTCAACAATATAGGTATCTCTACTTGCTCTTGGTTCTCCTTTGTTCACGGTGTTCTTTTTAGTTCAAGATCCAAAGGAATTGGGGGTTTCCACTTTGTGAGTACTTTTCATTCACCAAGCGGCAACACTGCAGTTATAAAAAAAGAAAATGTAATTTGGGAAATAACAATCAAAAGTCAAATGCAACCGATTAATCTAATCTTTGTTGTATTCATTAACAATGCCACTTTTTGATAACACCTCAAACTCACACTTCTGGAAAAGTATGAAGTAGGCGTTATTAATAAAAGAACCCAACAAGAGGTTGAGTCGAACCCACGGGGAATAAGGTAAGATCTAGACTAATGCGTGGCTTAAACTTGTTGGTAAGTTATCTCCAAATTGGGGGATTTCAAAGAAAAAACAACATTAAAGCAAGATTATAATTGTGGTTGTTATCAAGAGTTGCAAATAACTAGGGTAAGTGTTCCCCATGGGGTTCATAACTACTTCGAGTATACGCATGCGATCTATTTCCAATTCTTACTTGTAGAACTAATAAATAGAGGTTTTATCCAAGCGTAGTTCATCCTATTGGATGACTATACTTTATCATCTAGTCGGGTCCATGAGCAATTTCCTTCTAACCGTTATCAATATGTTCCAAATTTAACTATCTGTGATCGCAACTCAAGTTAATACAATGGTTATAAAGACCAAGACTTTGTTGTGATTCTCTTTTCCTAATCTCTACTTCTCTAGGTTCAAGCAAGTAAGAATTCGGGAATGTCCTAACGTGGTACAACGTTAAGAAATGTTTAAAGAAGGAGAATCACAGTACAAGTATTTAGCATTGTTTTTAATCACTTTTATTGTAACCCTATTTCATTATTCCATCATGGTTCCCTTTAACCCTTAGTTGTGGAGGTTTAGCCTCTCATAATTGTAATATTACAATTAGAATTCATAGACAAGAATTCATAGACAAATAAATAATTAAATACTTACAACACTAATTGGAAGAAAACCTGCTTTAAATATCAATGAACAATCTCAAGAACAATTGATGAAATCAAGTGTTTGATCCTAAGAATTGCTCTCCAAAAGTTGATAAAAATTCACAAATATTACTCTTCAGACGTCTCTACTACTTTCTTTCTGGATTCTTCTACTAAAATAAAACATAAAAGGTATTTATGCGGACATTAGAAACCTTTTCCTAAGCTAACAAGGAATTTTCCATATCTAGAACCGGTTGTATCACGACTGATCCTACGACCCGTAACAGAATTGTACGGTTCGTACCTGCTTCTCGTACATCCTTGGCTGCTTTGATTTGTCAAAGTTTGGCAGGCTGGTATGACTCATCCCACAGTCCTACGAGTCGTACACTGCATCCGTGGTTTGGCCCTGAGAACTCTGACATCCTCTGAAGTTTTCCACGAGTTTTGTGGTAAACGTCGTACCTTCCTCCTATGACTCGTACTGCTTGTTGCATATGAAGTTTTGCCAATTATTGAAGATCACTTGAAGCTTACCGCGGCTCATGGTATGGGTCGTATGTGATTTCTAGGATCCGTCGGTTCACCCATACCAAGAGATTGCCTTGTGCAAATTTCTCTGAAAATTTCCATGAATCCAGTTATGGCTCGTACCATCTTGGTGGGGCTCGTACTGAGACATGTACTTGACTGATTTTCTGCACTTTTATGCCTCTTTTGCATATTTTTGTTTCAACACCTATTTTCCCCGAAAACAAATTAAAAGTAATTGCTATCCATATGAACATACCTAAGTCCATGCTATTTTCTCAGTTTTAAGCATTGAAAATGCTGTAAACTCATAACATATCATCGACTAACCACTGCTCATTCCCATCCACATCTCGAGCCTTTAGCTCATCCTCCGGAGGGTTTGGTAGACCCAAGACTTCATTAACAGCAGCAGGGGTCAGGATGATCTGCATACCCCTGATATAGGCCCCCATCTCATCACGATTCCAAGCGATAGTGGGGAGGTTGGCATAGAACTCCCTCACTCAGGCCTCCTACCCGAATCCTCCACCAACGGACCCCAACCTATCTCATGGAGAAGAGAATAAAACTCTGGCACCTTCTCCTCTATGTCCTACATAATGAATCCCCTTTTGTGAAGTAAATCCTTTGCACCCTGCTCATTGTGTTGGAATTCGCACTGGTCATTCACAAAAGGAATGCAGTCACCGGTGTGAATGCTGTTGCTGTAGGGAGCCATAGTAATGGACCTGCATTAATAATGAACATTAGGGAACGAATGGAATGACCAAGAAAATGAAAAAGGTTGAGGAAAATAAAAACAGAATTAAGAATGGGTCATTGCCCAGGCGTACGGCTGTAGCGGTCGTATGTTTGCTGTAGTGAGTCTGCAATAGTGAGAGTGGACCGTTGTGACGATACTGTTGCAACGATCATTGTTCTACTGCAATGGACATCATCTTACCTAGACCTATGAACCCCATCAATGGAGTTTGAACTTTCAACCTCCGTATTTCTTCAAATAAATTATAGATTAGGCAAGAGGAGTACTTGCCCAAGCTTTAACAACCATTACCCACCCCAATAGTGTACGAATTCGAGACCGAAAGTTTTGAGGAAGTCAAACAACCACCCTATCCAACCCCCCTTCATTTTTGACTCAACAACTACATAAACCAGCTAGAAAACATAAAGAATATGACAGGGAACACTTAAGCACGTAAGGGCTAAGGGCATGCTTCGAAATATAGTCTAAAAATGCAAGAAAGAGATATACCCTCCCTACTTCAACAACCACCAAAAAATAGTGCATGAAGGCATGATAATATGAGTAATCTAAAGTAAAAGAAGCAAGAAAGTCATGGGACTGAGAATTACCTAAGAAATTGAGAAAAACACCGGAAGAATTGAGAGGATTTTCACAGAAAATGAAGTAGGAAGTTTGAGAATGAACTCAAACCGTCCTTTCTGCCCTATTAATAAACTTATATTCTTCTACAATGGAACCTCTATAGCAGAGAATGAATTCGCTACAGTGATGAGTTGGTAATTTACCAACTCATTCGTCTTTTAAGCATGAGCTTTTGCTTGGTATTCAATTTATTTAGGAAGTTTTAATGCTCTTTTTCTAATCTATGTATGCATTTGAAGGAAGCAAAGTTAATAGAGGATTTGAACCCAAAAAGAGCTGCTAAAAATGCTTTCAACTGGCAAAATGCGGATCCGAACATGCGAAACACCAGTCAAACGCAGCTGCAACTACCTTGAATCGACATTTAGCAGATTGGCACCGGCTAAATTCTGGTGAAATGAAGTTGGGACCGGTGATACGCAGTTGAGCATCAGTGAAACACAGTTGAGCACCAGCTAACGTAGAATGAAGGGCAATTGACCCATTTCGTTGATGGAAGGGTAAAACGTCCAGAAAAGGTCCCAAAGCACCTAGAATCCTCCAAGGGCAATTGTGAAAAGTTATACACAAGAAATTACAAGGTACTTATGACTCTCATTGTACAACACACATTCAATTCTAGAGAAGAAAAACACCATAGAATTGTAGTGATAGATTTTGTTGTTCTTCTTCTTTTTCTTTAACCAATTTTGGGGGAACTCCACCATAGTTTTAAGACCTTGTGAAGTATATTTGTGAAGAATTATGATGAATTTTGAGGAAAATATTCTTGGTATCTTCTCTCTCTCTCTCTCTCTCTCTCTCTTTAAATATGCATAGCTAACGCTAGCTAGGGGTGTGTGCATAGTGGGTTTGTAAACTTGAATGGCTATTGATTAATTGTTATTAGATTCTAATTGGAAGTATAGATTTATTACTCTCTACATATTTTAATTGTAAAAATTGATGGTTGCAAACATGAATTTTGTTTACTCTTCTTGCTTTTGTTTGAGAAAGAGGGGTGAGAATTGGGTGAGAAAAACAATAGGGAGGATTTGGAGTGTTGATATGTGTTGAGCTAGAGATAGTCAAAACACACATTTCCACTCCATTAAAGGTTCAAGGCTCAAGATTGCTTGATTCTTCCTCAAACTTTTGTGATTGATAATTAGAATTTGGCCTTGGGGTTTGAGAAAACTCAAGGCATAGTTGTTAGCCAATCAATAGCACACCCCTAGCCATCTTACTTGTGATTGCAACAATTGGAATTTCTCCCACTTAGTTCTAAATTAGAATTTGATATTGTTTTACATTTTCCCCCATTTTTACTTTCTAAGTGTTGAACAATGATGGATTCTAGTTTGAATTAGTTTATAACTTTTGGACTATCAACTCAATTCTTTGTGGGATTCAACCTCGACACCCCGTCGAATATATTTGTTTTATCAACGACCATTTATACTCTCTCCTAGTGAGGAGTTGATTTGGACGTTATAAAAAAATAGTACCATTGTCGGGGAATTGAGTTGTGATACCCTTTAGTTATTTATTGATTCAAACTTGTTTTGCATTTTATTTTACATCTTATTTTGTTTTTAGTTTTCTTGTTTATTTGTATTTGCATTATGGCATCGTGGAGTGAAATGAGATTTGTTGGTTGCAACCCTTATCATAATGACCGGTGTCCCTATTGTGGAGGCCCACTTTTGGAAAGAATGCAAATATGCCCCTAGAAGAGAGATGTTTGCACCTTCTTTCTCCTATAATGAGCATAGATGTACTTTATGTGGTGGTCATGGAAGACATCAGGGTGATTGTCCCGATGAGTTCACTTCTTGATATAATGTCTATGATGTTAGTTGTGCTAGTGAGCTTGAGAGGAACAATTCCATGGCATGTAAGGAAAAGAATAATGCACGTGACCGCGTGGAATCCATGCTCCAAGCCTTTTTGGAGAGGGAGTCTAATGGGGAAAAGGATGTCAACCCCTCAATGCCCATGGGATCATCAACTCCTCAAGAAGAAAGTTATAGTTCTCTAAAAGTAGAAGTGGAGGAGATATTGAGAGGCATAACAAGAAGAAGTGAACAATCGGGACTAACTCAACTTGACTCGTGGGAGGAAGCTCAACATGATGATGAAGGAATCAAAGTGAACTTTGAAGAGGTCAAGGTGATTTTCCAACCAACCAAACCAACTACAATGCATGATGCCATAAGTGAAGAAGTGACACTAGATTTCCCAAGAGACATCCAGTAAATCATCCTTAAGGACTCTAGTGCACTTGAGAAGGAGGATGGCAAGAAAGAAGCATGCTTGAGAATGAAGCGACTTAAACCATCCTCCAATCAGTTTTCAATATTGAATTTGGTTGAAGATATGAAAGTTGAGGCTACCAAGTCGATTGAGGAAGTTGAAGAGGAAGATCAAGGTGGCTTCATCTTAAAGTATTCCATGCCAACAAGGCTAAAGCATATCCCTCTTTTAAGGGCCAAGAAATACAAAAGGCAACATCTATTGCTTGGCACCTTGATTCTTACACCACCACCCATCAAACGGAGTATAAAGATGGACAAGAAACTAGGGGTGAAAGTCAAAAGATCAAAGTGGAGAGAATAGTGGTGAAAGTAACCGTCGAGCCGCCACGTTAACTAAGGCACTTCTTGGGAGGCAACCCAAGTGCTTTTACATTTATTTTCCATTTGTTTCTTTTTTTACTTTATGTTTGTGTTGTCTTTTATTGTGTAGAGATGGAACATGTGTGGAATGTGACAGAAATTGGAAGAATCAAAATTGAGAAACTGACGCTAGACCTGCGAAATGCAGGTTCTAATGCACGAAATGCGGGTCAAGCGCAGATGCCAACTAGAATACCTGGAAGAAAAATTGCTCAACATTAGCACATCTGTGCTATACCTGCAAAACACAGGTCCAAAGGCACGAAATGTTGATCAAACGCTGGTTATACGCAGAATACCTGGAAGGAGAAGGTTTAGAAGAAGTGGTTCTGTGCCCCACCAACAAAACGCAGGTGGCAACCTGCAAAACGCAGGCCCAACTACATTGCACACAGTTCCAATGCAAATGCCGCTACTATACCAGGGAGTTCTTTCACCTATTCTTCCCTTATATTGTTCAAACTTTGTGCATCAAGGACAATGCCTTATCTTTATTTTTATTTGCTTTGTTGTTTCGCTGTCTTATTGAGGGGGTGAAGTTTGAGTAACCCACTTGTTAGTGATGCACGAGATGGCCCTATGATAGATTGTGTGACGTCATTCTTAAGGGTAAATCTTCATTACTTGCTAGATAACATCACATTTGTAATAGTAGTGAATGAATAAATTCTGAGGGTTTTTTCTACCACAGTTCTTTCCCAAGGAGCAAAATTTCTTTCCTTTCTCTTGTTATCAAACCGGGTGGCACTTTCGTATGATAGATTGAGAGACGAATGTCTTAAGGAAAAATGTCAAGGCTTGAGTCTTTTTAAGTCTTTTATGCACTTGGTTGAAAAGGCACCACCAAAATTTCTTGCTTGGCATTGTGCATGAGTTTTGAAAAGCAAAAGGAGGGGCGCACTTAAATTTGAAAATGAGCACCCTCATGTCGCGGGTTATACATTCCTTTCTTGGCTTTTTGATTCATAAACTAGCTTGTTTAAAGTCATACTCTTAATGTGATTTAGAGAGTATGTGAATTCCTTGGATGGTGATGCCTTGTGTGGTTAGTCCTTTGACTTAATTCTTGTGTATGCATGATTGTTTAGAACTTGCTTGTCATGACCCGAGTTTACCCCCTAGCCGTAACATGGGACAAGGAACCCCAAAAGGCTCCAAGTCGACCCATGGAATAATATTAGCATATACTTAACATAAGAGACGACTAGCAACGTGAATAAGCACAAGCTAATAACAAGCATATAATATAACCCATAATAGAAATTTCAACAACACTGAGATAAACGCCGAATCTGTCTAACAAGTCTGAAGCCTTCTACTAACTGAGGAGTTGTTGGGACAAGCCCCCAGCTAACTCCCAAATTCAGAAAACTGAAACATAATAAAAATAAGAACATAAGCCACGTCCTCGGGAGATGAGGACTCACCACTAGAAGTTGGGAGAAGGAGAAGTGTATCTAGCCACGCGGCTGAACATGAAGACCTAAATCTATATCATGAAATGATATAGCACAAGAGGCGTGTGGTCAGTACTTGGAATGTACTGAGTAAGCAGGAAGCGTAATTGAACTAAACATACAAATATACAAAGAAGAAGTAATTTAACCAAAAAATAATAGTAATATAACTGAAAGGAGATACAATAATCTTATATGAGATCTACATATACATATTAACATAATCACTTATAGAGACATTCATTAACATGAGATCAACTGATGCGCAACATGTAACAAACGGAATTAATACAGAGGTACGATGTCGTGACTGATATCAAGAGGGTCCCTGACTGTCCAAGGGAGAGTTCCTGACTATCAAAGGGAAATATTCTCGCTAGGGAGAATCCCTGACTGTCAAAGAGAGAGAGATGCTCTGATATAGAGAGTCACTGACGGGCTAGGGATGTTAGTCCCCACCAACTAAGGAAAAGCATGCATGGCTAGTAGCTAGGGATGTGAGTCTAGGGAAATATTCTTGCTAAAGAGAATCACGACTAACTAGGAAAACATTCTTGTTAACGAGAATCCCGATTAACTAGGGAAACATTCTTACTAACAAGAATCCCGGCTGACTAATGCTAATCTAAATTGCAATAGCTAATCAGAGACAAGAACCTTTACTGATTTTCATCATACAACATTCCTTTCAACAAGATTGGGGCTACTTTATAATAACAACAAGCCCAACAGTTGCAATATCATTCACACCATCATGTAGCATAAGGTCATGAATGATTAATAGATTCCACTCATACTTTATCAAAGATTCATAGCTTCATTTATTTCAAAACATATCACAAGCTACATTTTATAAAATTTGGGAGACTTCGCTCCAAACAATGTGGTAAGCTTATTTCGGAAAGATCATCATTTAAAATCGACATGTGGGCATTACCCAAAGCTTTGTCACACTTGGATCTAATCAATTATTGAAAGTAACAACATAATCATGGGTAGTTTTAGGAACACGTTTTTCATCATCAATCATTTCACATTTATCAGGAAGCACTTCTTTTATGAACTTTTCATCCATGGGTGTTTTAGATTCAAAGATTTAGAAGAAAAACAATTTTAGTATGGAAAACAATTTAGAATCCACCCAAGTATCATAATCTATCGATATAAGTACAACCCAATCATACCCAATAAATTCAATCAAAACATGGAGACAACACATAATTTACTTTAATTGCTCAAGCCCACAACTCCAACTCAACCCAACATATTCATCAATGTCATAATCAAGTAATTAGGGTTAATTATACAATATTTCCACAATTCCATCATGTTCATGAATTACTACGATAATCAAGGGAGAAATGAACAAATCCCATTCAATACTCAACCCAATTTATGAAGAATATACTACCCTCATACATTCTCAACCTATATATCGTAATTCAAGATAACCCATCAATTAATATCACAATTAAATTCACAATCGCAGTAGATATTAACATTTAGGTGGAATAAAGAAGAATTTACCCTTTTGACAAACCCTAGATCATGCTTTTCTGGATTCATTGAAATCGGACATTTAATGAAAATATTTTTGGGATACAAGGATGGGAGAGTATCCTTGTTGAAAGACCCGCATACTTGATAGGAGAATAATCCACTCGAATCGCATCTTGAAGCTCTTGAAGAAAATCCTTGAACTTGGGGGAGTGGAGGAAGAAAGGTTTGAGAGAGTATTTTTAGAGAATGAGAGATTAGGCTTAGGAAAAGCCCTTAAAACATCCCAAATAGTACCCAAAACGACGTCACTTTAAATCTGGATGCATGAGATTTTACCAAACTTCCCTTGAGAAAACCTAAAAGTTTGCCCGAACTAGAACCCACGACCCTCAGGACGAGTCATTGTCTCATACAACGACTCATCACTTCCATTCGTTGAATGCACTAGACCTCTTCAAACTTTCAGCTTTTCAAACAATGGCCGACAGGACGGGTCATTGTCACCTACAATAAATCGTTGTATCCTTCCATCGATTATACTGGTTCCATGACTGGTGGCCCAACCACGACTTATATAACGAGTCATTTCTTGGAACAACGACTCATTGTATCCTTCCGTTGCCACCGCTGGTCCTTCCTTCACCCTTCTAGCACGATCAAAACAACGGACCATTACAAGTTCCATAGGCCCGTTGTCACCATCCGTTTCTACTACTAGGGAAACCCGAGGTCCAACCCACGACCGCTTACGACGACTCGTCATTTGCACCAACAAGTAGTTACATGGCTCGTTCCTTCTCAGTAGCCTAGTTTGAGATCTCACCACTACTGCTTCCAACGGGTTGTTTTTTGTCACAACGACTCGTTCCTTCTCCCGTCCTGCAACTTTTCCCAGCTTTCAGCAAATTTAATTTCTTAACCCCCGGGTCTACTCTTAGGAACTTCTGGGGTATTACATTGCCTAAGTGTGATTCAAGGAGAAACTTTAGATAGGGCTGCGCTTAGAACATGATGTTAGGCTTTCTTTTGATAGTCACTTCACCAAAAATGACCTCCTTGAACATCAATCTTTGATAGCCAATGTTTGAGCCATGGACCTTTCTTGGAAATCACATTACACGCCTAATGAACCTTTTTAATCCTCTTTGTTGGCACCCATCCTCCCTAGTTGCTTGATGAAAGAATGAAAAATGGGGCTTAAAGCCCATGAAATGAGGGATAGATAAAGAAATGATTTGTAATGAGGCAAAAGCCTAAGTATGGAGGTTTGCAAGAGAAGAGAGAAATATGAGAGCTTCATTGTGAGATAGAACCAAATTGTGATGAAATAAATGAAATGATTGGTTGAGAAATCTCGAATTATCAAAAGAAAGAATAGTTAAAAGGTGCTACCTCTTGTTTAGATGAGGCTAAATGTGAAATCCATAGGTGTTATAAGGGTGGCTCTTGCTAAATAAAAGATTAAGATGATGAACAAGGAGAGATAAGTTGGAGTGATCTCAATAGTATGATGACATGTTAAAAGTGTTCACAAAAAAGGAATTAGGGAGGTTCTAATCACTAGAGCTAAACATCTGCCCTACCCTTACCCCTAGACTTCATGATACCTCACAAGTATTTAGTGATTCTGAGTATAGAAACTCTACATTAGTGACGAGTTACATAAATGGAAAGCCTATAGGTAAATTTGTATGCACTTGAATTTCTTTGTGAGAGTAAGCGTATTTGCCTTATCTTATAATCCCTATATGTGAAATGCTTTAAAATATTTGGGGTTCTCTCTTCTTATGAGTGACATCACTTTCTTGGGATGTATGCTTAAAATTATTTACAAGTGATAGGTATGAATGAGACAAGTGTGTAACGACCTTTAAGGAAAACTTTGAATGTGAATTGTCAATGAATTGAGATGCTCAGTGAACTTGTTTTGATGAACTATGCCCCTTGTTTGAATAAAAGGAATGCATATGAGATATGCTTAATAATTGTGGTCACTGAGTACCTCTGTCCGATATGATTGACAAGGGCACTCTATGCAATCGAACCAACTCCCGAATGTATAATTTGGCATAATCCTCCGCCTAATCAGTGGTTTTGACTAGTAGAAAATGAGCAGCTTTGGTCAACCTGTCTACAACAACCCAAATGGAGTCGTATTGTCGATGAGTGCGAGGCAAACATGTTATTAAGTCCAAATTGATTTCTTCCCACTTCCAAGTAGAAATACTGATATCCTAAAGCACACCTCCCGTTCTCTGATGCTCGATCTTCACTTGCTGACAGTTTGGACACTTAGCCACAAATTCTGCTATGTCTTTTTTCATGCCATTCCACTAATAGACTTCCCATAAGTCACGGTACATCTTGTTGGCACCTGGATGTATAGAATAATTGGATCCATGAGTCTCGTGCAACATCCGATTCCTTAAATCATCAACATCCCGAACACATAAGCGACCCTAGTATCTAAGCACACCATCTCCCCCTTTGGAGAAGACCTCTACCTTCTGGTTCTGAACGACCTCCTTTAACTTTATCAAAATAGGGTCCTCATCTTGTCTAGCTTTTATATCAATCACCAAGGATGATTATGATCCGTTCTGAACTATAACACCGCCATCGGTCGAATAAACCAAACGAACTCCCAACCTTGCAACATATACCTCAGTGCAGCATGGTCTATATGGACAATCACCTTAGTTCCAAGGAAGTATGTCTAAAAATTTTCAAATGCAAAGACCACTGCTAGCAGCTCCTGTTAAGTCACTATGTAGTTCTTTTGAGCTGCATTGAGTGTCTTACTAGCGTAGTAGATTGGGTGAAAAATCTTTGCTCTCCGTTGACCCAAGAAAACACCAAAGTCTACCCCACTAGCATCACAGATTACCTCGAATGGAAGAGACCAATCTGGGGCTATTATAATGGGGGTTGTGGTGAGTCTCTCCTTCAGGAATTTAAAAGTCTTCAGACATGCCTCATCAAACACAAACTTCACCTCCTCGTCAAGTAGTTTGCATGATGGTTGTGCAATATTTGAGAAATCCTTGATGAACCTCCTATAGAATCCTACATGTAGCAAAGTTCTTCTGATACCTTTGACAGAAATAGGCAGTGGCAATCCTTCTATTACTTCAAATTTTGCCTTGTACACCTCTATCCTTTTTCTTGAAATTCTGTGGCCCAGCACAATCCCCTCTTTGACCATAAAGTGACATTTCTCCCAATTGAGGACCAGATTAGTTTCTTCATATTTGTTCAACACTTTGCTCAAATGCTCGAGGCAGGCTTCAAATGACTCACCCACAATAGAGAAATCATCCATAAATACTTCAATGGTTTCCTCCACCATATCTGAAAAGATCGACATCATACAACGCTGGAATGTGGATGGTACATTACACAACCCAAAATGCGTTCTCCTGAAAGCAAATGGTCCATACGGGCCACTGAATGTGGTCTTCTCTTAGTCCTTTGAGGCTATAGAGATTTGATTGTACCCCTAATAACTATCAAAAAAGTAGTACCAACCTTTACCTGCCAACCTATCAAGAATTTGATCCATGAACGGCATTGGAAAATTTTCCTTTTGGCTCCAGTGGTTGAGTTTTTGGTAGTCCATGCAAACACGCCAACTCGTGACCGGTCTTGCCAGTATCAACTCATTTTTCTCATTTGGTACTACTGTGATCCCACCTTTCTTTGGCACATACTGTACTACTTGGTACACAATTTGGATCAAGCTGGATTTTGTGGGTGCATATGCATGGGGGGTTCTTGATGATATCAGCAATGGTCCAACCAATTGCCTTTTATACCTTTTTAATACTGCAACCATGGCCTCCACTTGCCAATCTACCAAATCTACTGTAGTAATTACTGGCAAGGTGTTGTTCTACCCCAGAAATGCATATTCTAGATGTGGAGGTAATGCCTTATGTTCCAGGACTGGTGGTACCTCAACTGTTGGTTTTGCTAGAGGAGTTACACGGTTCTTTAAGTCAAGGTCTAACTTCTTTGTCCTGAAGTTATACGACTCTACTCCCTCTAAGGCATTTACCATCTCTGTGTACTCTTATACTTCATCTCCATCATAATTCATTAAGACGGCTGCTAGTGTTTCAACACTCATCATCTTTTCCAAAGACACTAGCAGCCTCTTACCCTCCATTTGGATGTTCACATTAGCAGCTCTTGAGATAGGGCTTCCTTGTTGTAGCCTAAATAGATGACAAATCAAAGAAAAATGTAAATGAGAAAATAACAACTAAGAGTTAAACACAACAATTACTCTAATCCTAAGTCGTATTCCCAGGCAATGACGCTATTTTTGATAACGCTCAAATCATACTCCTATAAAAGTATGACGCAGAGGTTGTCAATATATGACCCAACAAAGGTTGAGGCCGAACCCATAGGGAATATGGTCAAGATATAGAATAAAGCTAGTATTTAAGCTTTTAAGTCTATTATCTCCTAAAGGGGGATTGGTAAAAGCAAATATCTAATATGTTGAGAGTTGATTGTTGTTTATCAGATTAATGCAATTAACTAGGGAAGTTTTTCCCATGAGTTCATAACTACTTCGGATATTATACTTGTGATCTATCCCAATGCTATACTCGTAGAACTGATAACATAAGTTCATCCAAGCGACTAGTTTGTCCCTATTAGATACTATACTCAATAACTAGATTAGGTCTCATGAGTTATTTTACTTCAACTGTTATCAATTTGTTCCAGATTAACCATCTTGCGACTGCAGCTCAAGTCATACAATAACTCATAAAGATCAAGGCTTGGTTGTAATTATCTTTTCCTAATCTCTACTTCTCTAGGTTCAAGCAAGTAAAGAATTCGGCAAGTCTTAATGTTGCGCTCCATTAAGAAATGTTTAAATTGAAGAGAATACAATACCAACATTAGCATTGGTTTAGAATCACTTTGTGTAAACCCTAGTTTGTTAATTCACCATGGTTCCCACAATCCTAGTTGTGGAGGTTTTAGCCTCTCATGATTGTAAGAGAAGATTGAGAATTCATAGACGATAACATAATAATCAACTTACAACGATGATTGAAAATAAACCCACTTGGTTATTGCAAAAATCAATGGAGAACAACTCAAAAACAATGAGAAAATCAATTCAAGAAAATCTCCAAAAGTTGTTCTCAATAATCCCAAAAATCGAATACTTGTGAACAACAATTGTTTCTCACCGATTATGACTTCTTATCTCCAAAAATAACCTATAAAAGTATTTATATAGGTAATTAGAAACCTTTCCTAAGTAAACAGGGATTCTGAAATTAACTGCCACCGGCTTCACCTATAACCCGTACCATGATTCTATGGGTCGTACCTTCACTCGTACATTGGCTAGCTCTTTTGATTTTGGCTAAGTGTTGGAAGCTGGTACGACTCGTACAATAATCCTACAAGTCATACAATCTTGTCGTGGTATGGACTTAAGAGTTCTGGCATCCTCCGAATCTTTTCATGAGTGTCTTGGTACGACTCATACCTGCGTCCTATGACTCGTGACTTCCTGTCGTACCTTGAGATCTGCCATTCTTCAATTCTTCTGAAGTTTACCACAGTTCCTTGGTATAGGTCATAGGTAGATAACATGATCCGTGGACCTGTACTAGGATAATGACTCAATGCATCTTCTTTTGAACTTTATCACGACTTCCTTGGTATAGGTCGTACCAAAAGTCATACTTTGACTCTTTGTCTCAAACATTTATTTTGGACTTTTCCACGAATCTCAGTATGGCTCGTACCAGGATGGTACGCCTCGTACTAAGGTCCGTACTTAGCCCTTTTTCTACATTTTTTCACTGCTTTTGCACATTTCAATTCCAACGCCTAATTTCCCTGAAAACAAAGTAAAAGTGCATCATATTCCAAATAAACACACCTAATAATTATACTTATTTTCTTAGTTTTAAGCATCAAACGTGTTGTAAAACATAGCACATCATACAACCCACCACCAAGTCTTCTCATTAAAAGTACCTAACAATGCTGAAATAATACCTCAAACCACCATTTCATTAGCTCAAATCTATAGGACAATTGTCAATCACTGAGCAAACATTCCTACTAACATTCTTATATAGTTTCACGAATGTCTGCCTACTAAAAACTCCCTTTATCCCCAAGCTCACACCCCAACACCGATTCACTTTACTTGGTCTCAAATAATCTTATTGCCTTAATTAAATCACTGACATGCACTTCACACTTGAACCTGTTAACACCTACCATTGATCCACCACTTTGAATGCCCTTATTGCCTAACATCTCGTTCGAGAGTCCGTAGCTGATGGTTATTTATGAAAAAAACCACAACTTTTGTATTATCACTCCCAGCTAGAACATTTTGATAGATCATATGATTATTCCTTTCAGTCCTCCTACTTTGTAAAGCCATATCAGTAGTGATAGTAGAAACTTGCTAGTTCTTTTAAAATTGAATTGCAATGTCGATCTCCGTTCTTCTAAATAGGTGAAATATCTAATAGCTCCTCAAGTAATTGACCATTACACTTGTTAAAGACAGATCCATTTTCATTAGTCAATTGAGATACTCCCGTAGTCGTACTCCAAGAAAGCCCTCTACATCCACCACTTCTCTACATCGTAATTATTGAGAAAGTCATACCTAGACACACCACACATTTCTGCACATAGAGTAACTGTAATGCATTACGCAAACCAACCATTTTCTATCCCAAAATGGCATGTACCCTTGTCTTTACCTCAATAAAACCTTTAAATATTCCCTTTTCTAAATAATTATCACTGCATACTCCCATAAAACTAGAACCCTCATAGAAAATTTCTCCCACCTAGATTGAAGCCAACAAACATATTCCTTCAAGAAATCTCAATACCTTGGTCTTTATTCAATTGTTATATCACCCCATTAATATTCCACTCGTCATTTCATAAACCTCAGTCTATAGCAAATATTTGCACACCTCGTGACTCTTATCAAGTAGATATTGTAACGATGTGACTGTCGTATCGTAAAACTCAAATCATTCAAATCCTCTTTGTCGTACCTCTACTTCTTGAGATAGAAGGAACAGTCTACATACAAGACCCAAAAGAAGTCATACCACCTCTAATCTCGTTATAAGAAACCCCTTTTTCATGTCTTACAATCATTCCTCTTACCTGATCCGCCGGTCCTCCACAACATTAAACCTTCTTTGAATATAATAGTATAGGTACTTGTCTCATCATTGGACTGTAATATTCTTATTGATACACTAATGTCATAAGACTGTAGTAGAAATTTTGATCTTTGTTAAGGCATTTTCGTTCTCATCATACCTCAAGAAACCCATCCTTGATAAGTCAAACCTCCCTAATTATAGTCTCTAAGGTCACCATACTTATCACCTGGTTATCACTCTAATATACCATTACAGGTCATCAACTTTATTTCTGATATAGGCTATTCCATTTATGCACTCCTTCCCTTGCTGAGTAGCTACTCGTGGAAGATATAACAATCATGTCGTTCTTCACAACATTATTCACATTTTTACACAAATGTTACCAATTGAATATTTCAAACCATAACTTCACTCAATTTGTCTTCGAATCATAGATGCGGTCTAACTCTGCCCACTCATCCTTTAGAATTCCTAATTCTTCCTCCTCGACATGACCTTCTACTCTAAAGAGCGTGTCATCATCTCCAATTGTTGGTGTGTGTATTCGTGAATGTGTCCTCATCATCAGTGAGAGAATGGAACAAAGAAGTTTAGATATTCAATTCAAATCACATACACACGATAAGGAATAAAAGAATAGAATGTTTCCTAAAATACGATATAGCCTCTTGAAGATAGAATACGGACGTCATCGTACTAATCCACGAGACTCTACAAGGCACTTGCTCTTGTAGTGGTAGGACTGGTGAACCTAAATCTTTGATACCACATTGTCACGACCCAAAATCAGGCCATGATGGAACCTACTATACCCCAGTAGGTAAACCAATCCCAAGGACGAAAATTGAAAGTAAAGGCCAACATATATGAGAAGGAAGTGAAAATGAGATAAATGGGCCACAAAGTATAGATATATACATAACAGGATTAAAATATATCACGCGGGACCTAAGGAAATAGAAAATACAATATATACACAAAATACCAACCCTGTACATGGTGTCACCAGTACAAGAGCCTCTAAACGTACGAGAATAAGGCTACACAAATTAAATATAACTATCTGGAAGATACAAAATATAGATAGGAGATACAAGATGGAAAGTAGTAAATCTTCAGACACCAAGAGCTCACCCCAATCCGAGTCAGTAAAATAATCCACGAATGAGTAGAAAATTAATGAGGGTGACTCATACAGGGTGCTGCATCAAAAAATACAAAAGTATAGTATGAGTACCAAAACACGGGTACTCAGAAGGAATCATAGACCAACCGATCTTAGAAGATAACATATAATATAAAAGACATGAAAGGAATTATCTACTGAAAAGTAACCTGGAAATCACAACAGATCAAGGATAATGTGAAAACAATAGTAATACACAAT
>JACEIK010002143.1:72080-86269 GCA_018107945.1 Datura stramonium | reverse complement strand
CATGTGCATGTATATGTAGATATATGCATGCTCACTTAGGTCTCTGTGTGTTTATATATATATATATATATAAGCATATAATTCTATATGAAATAGGATAAATCACCCTCCATATCACAATCATACTAACCTGGAGTCCAAACACTCCAAAACCATGACCTCAGGCCCACAATCTCATTACATAAGGAAAATAGGAAAGTAAAGTGATAACAACTCCAATAAATCGATAACAACTAATTCTACCACGAAAATCGCTCCTAAGCATACCTAAGGATCCCAATCCTATCCTCAATATAGCAACTAACAATCTAAATTAAGGCTTATAAAGAAATACTAAAATGGCCATTTTTCCATAAAATCATCACAACCTAATTCTAGCTAGGAATTCACCCTCATAGTCATGAAACTTATAAAAATATACTATCAAATCGAGCTAAGTCTAAAGAAGGAAAAATCATAACCTAACTTGCATCCGAGCGACAGCTATGAACCGTCACTCGAAAGTTCTTCTCCTTAAGCAATGCACCGAATCGCTGCCACACTATTACAAACACAATCTACTCATCAAAACAAGACTGTGATACCCATAATTCAATATAAAAGCTCGGGTGAGAAATTAAGCCAAACAGTCAACCCCGAGCCTCGAGGGCAAAATAGTAATTTTTTAAAATTTCATTTACCCATGAGGTAAGGAAATTATATATGAAATTTCATCAAAAAAGGGATTCGAATCAACCCTCAAATCATCAAACTATAATTTCTTAGCTTTAGGCCCAATTCCATGCTCAAAGCGACTAAAATAATGAAATAATTGACAAATCAAAATTTTAATGTCAACATTGGTTTAAACCATAGTATAAAGACCTTAAGTTCCAAAAATTAACAAAAATCATTCACAAATCAATCTTCAAATTAACGATTTTCCATTTCTTATCCTTAGGGCTCAAAATCTCAACTTCTACATTCATTTTGTGAATACAAGCATGAAAACATAGTGGATATTCTTAGAAAATGAACAATATAATGTTAGAATCATATACCCAACATTCTCTTAAGAAAAATGCATTGAAAATACTAAAATCCTAAAATCTGGAAACTTTTATACTCAGCGATTGCCGCATCTGTGGTCCTCGCCGCATTTGCAATTCCTTTACTGCATTTGCGGTCTAAGGTCCGCATTTGCGGTTGCACCAGCACCATCAATAGTCACAATTTCTAAAAATATCATAACTTCCTCATACGAACTCGGAATGCACTTTTTTGCATTAGCTTAAAAATTATGATAAGGATACAATGGTTCAATAAAAACACAATTTGGATATCATTTTATTCAGTTGTACCATTTAATCTCAATAAAGTCAAAACATCAATCTTCAAACAAGTACCTGAAAGTCCTCCGACACCTTCCGTACAGAAACCAATAGTGTAAATCAATCATAAAACATGTTTTGGACCTGTTGGAATTATCAAATCACTAATATGAGGTCTTCTTAACCGAAAATTGATTGTGGTCAAACCTTGCTTCTTTAACACTTAAAAATCCAACCAAGAGCTCAAATCACTCCCGAGTACCTCAAGATCCATGCAAACCACCCAACTTAAAGATCACCCTCTGAACATAATGGAACTGTCAGAATTCGAAACCAAGCTCATAAAACTATTGTCTTTGGTCAACTTTCTCAATTTTCAAACCTTTTAAACTGAAAAACTTATCCAATCTTCACCAAATCACCTTATGGAACTGTATTACCCATTCCGCAAGTCATAAATGACATAATGAAGTTACAGGAAGGGTCAAATTGGGAAAATGGGTCCTAAAATGACCATGCGAGTTGTTACAGTGCATCATTCAGCTTTCTAGACCTGTCTGTTCGGTTTGTGTTCACTGTTTATGCTAGAATGGTTTTAATCTCCCTGTTGGAGACCTCCACTTGTCTGCTTGACTGAGGATGGTGAGGTTTTTCCACCTTGTTCTTGACACCATATTTCTAAAGTAGGTCTCTAAAAAGACAATTGCATAAGTGAGAACCACCATAACTGATAATGACTTATGGGATACCAAACCTTGCAAATGTGCTTTCTCAAGAAGGTTGTGAAACTTTTCCCTTCATTGTTAGGAAGTGAAATGGCCTCCACCTACTTTGAAATGCTTCAAGAATATACTTCATCCCATGTAAACTCACACATGGGCCCATGAAATCAATGCTCCATAAATCAAATAGATTGGGGTCAGTGGTAGCCTATGCTTATGAGTTATACCTCCTTGTCTTTGGCATTGATCACAGGCTTTGGTGAAATCATAAGAATCTGAGTGGATTGTGGGCCATTAGTACCCATACTATAGAATTTTATGTGCGTTGAGATTACCACTATGGTGACCCCCAACTGGGGATGAGTGGAAAACCTCTAGAATGCTTATCATCTCAACTTTTGGAACGCATCTACGAATTAGCCCATCAGCATAAATGCGGAACAAATATGGTTCATCCCTGTAGTACCTCCTAACATCAAACATGAATTTCTTCCTATGGTGCGAAGTCAAGTCTTCAGGGATCAAATCACTTGCCAAGTAGTTTTCATAGTCTCACCATGGAGTCAGGTCTTGTGATGCAGCCAACACCTACTCATCTTGAAAGGTATCATCAATATTGATTTCATCCTTTGCCCTTGCCTCTGATTCCAACCTGAATAAGTGGTTGCCACCTAAAAATTTTGTCCCTTTTCGGTCCTTTACTTAAAATTCAAACTCTTAGAGGAGCAGCACCCATCTGATGAGCCTTGGTTTGGCATCCTTCTTCGACATCAAATACCATAGAGCTACATGGTCAGTGTGAACGATCACCTTAGTTCCAAGAAAGTATGCCCGACACTTTTCGAATGCAAAACCCACTACTAGAAACTTTTGTTCAGTCATGGTATAATTTCTCTGGGCTAAATTCAGAGTCTTACTGGCATAATAGATAGGATGAAAAATCTTCGCTTTGCATTGGCCCAAAATTGCACCTAGGGAAACACTACTAGCATCGCACATTACCTCGAATGGAATAGGCTAGTCTGGTGCGACTACGATAGGGGTTGAAGAAAGTCTCTTTTTCAAGCATTCTAATTCTTTTAGACATGCATCATCAAAAACAAATTTCACCTCTTTCTCAAGTAACTTGCACAAGGGTTGTGCAATATTTGAGAAATCCTTGATGAATATCCTATAAAAAGTTGCATGCCCTAAAAAGCTCTGAATACCCTTGATAGAAATAGGTGGTGGTAGTGCTACTATAACCTCAATCTTGGATTTATTCACCTCAATACGTTTTCCAAAAATTCTGTGGCCTAGCACAATCCCTTCTTGAACCATGAAATGACATTTCTCCCAGTTGAGTACCAGATTGGTTTCTTTACACCTGCTAAGAACCTTACTCAAGTGCTCCAGAGAATCTTCAAAAGAATCACCCACTACAGAGAAATCATCCATGAATACTAAATGGTATCCTCTACCATATCTGAAAAGATTGAAATCTTACAGCACTAAAATGTGGTGGTGCATTGCATAACTTAAAAGGCATTCTCATGAAAGAAAACGTCCTATATGGGCAAGTAAATAGGGTCTTATCTTGGTCCTCCGGGGTTATGGAGATTTGATTATACCCCGAGTAACCGTCAAGAAAACAATACCACCTTGTACCTTCCAAGTGGTTAAACATTTGACCTATGAAGGACATCGGAAAATGATCTTTTTACATCCAATGGTTGAGCTTACGATAGTCCATGCAAACACGCCATCTACTGATTGGTATTATTGGAATCAGATCATTCTTGTCATTTGGAACCACTCTGATCCCACCCTTCTTTGGCATGCATTGTAATGATCTTACCGACTTGCAACAATGGGGTAGACAACGCCAGCGTCCAGCCATTTTATAATCTCTTTCTTCACCACCTCCTGCATGAGTAGTTTCAATCTTTTCTGGTGCTCGATACTTGGTATATAGTCCAGTTCAAGATAGATTTTATGAGAACATATGCCTGATGGATTCCGATGATGTCAGCAATGGTCCAACTAATTGCCTTCTTAAATCTTCTCAATACTGCTACCATGGCTTCAACTTGCCATTCTACAAGATCTGCAATAATTATAACCGACAATTGTTGTTCTCCCCTAGTAAAGCATACCTCAGATGTGGAAGGAGAGCCTTGAGCTCTAGAGCAGGAGGCACTTCAACTGAAGGTTTTGCAGGAGGAGCTACTCCATTCTTTAGATCAAGGTCTATCTTTTTTGGCCTAAAGTTAAAGGACCCCATTTTGATTATTCTGTGCACTATCTCCTTATATCCCTGGATTTCATCCCCCTCAAAGTTCATTAGCACAACTGCCAGTGTCTCAACACTCAAACTCTCTTCGAGGGGTACCAGCAACCTCTTATCCTCCATGAAACTGGTCACAAAGATTATTCTCATATCATGGGGTTTCCACTATCATAAGTGCTTGATTTTTTGGCCTTTTCCAAGAAGTAACCTGAGTTAAACAAAACACACAAAAACATAAATGAGGAAATAAAGACTAAAAGTTAAACACAAGCATTTAATTTAATCCTAAGCTGTATTTCCCGGTAATGGCGTCATTTTTAATAATGTTCAAATCATACATCTGTAAAAGTATGACGCAGACATTGTCAATAAAGAACCCACCTAAGATTGGGGTCGATCTCATAGGGAATATGGTCAAGATATAGAATAATGCTAGTATTTATGCTTTTAGTTTATGTATTTCCTAATGGGGGATTTAAAGAAATAATCCAGTAAAAATATTGTAAATTGGTGTTGTAAACAAGTTTATGAAATTAACTAGGAAAGTGTTTCCCATGGATTCATAACAACTTCGGGTTATTATATTAGCGATCTATTCCAATATTTAGCCTACATAACTGATAACATAGGTTCATTCAAACAACTGATTCGTCCCTATTGAATGACTAAACTCAATTACCAAATTAGGTCTCTCGAGTGATTTCTATTTAGAATTTATCAATTCTTTCAAATTAACTATCCTGCGACCCAGCTTAAGTTATTCAATGAAACTAATGTTTAAGGCTTTGTTGTTCTTCTCTTTTCCTAATCTCTATTTCTCTAGGTTCAAGAAAGTAGAAAATATGGGCAAGTCCTAACGTTGCACACTTTTAAGAAAAATTAATGATGAAGAGATGAACAATACAAGCATGTATATTGGTTTAGAATCACTTTCTGTTAACCCTAGTTACTTATTCCATCATGGTTCGCACAATCCTAGTTGTGGAGGGCTTAGCTATTCATGATTGCAAGAAAAAAATTAAATTTCATGGAAGAAAACATAATTAACAACTTACAATGACTATTGAAGAGACACCAATTGATTATTTCACAATCAAACTATTTGGAAATCAAGAACAATGATAGAATATTTAAGCAATTTGTGTATTTGATCACCAAGTAGTGTTAGGAAACTCACAAAACACGATTTCAAAATAAATAATCAGTTTTCCCAAGGAAAATAACCTAAAAGGTATTTATACAAATAATTGAAACTCTTTCCTAAATTAACAGGCAACTGCTGCTGCCATGTCCTATGATTCGTAGCATAAAGCTATGAGTCGCGACTTCCATCCATAGTATGTATTCCAGCCTTTAAATTTGTCAAGTCTTGGAAGTTGGTATAGCTCATGCAATTATGTTACGAGTCGTATATTGCCTATCGTGGCCTGATCTTATGATTTCTTTCCTCCTCTGATGGATTGGTTGCATTCTTGTTATGCTTCAATTGACTACAGAACCTGAGCCATCAGGTTTTAGTTTCATAACGAACCAGTTTTAGAATTGAATGGTAGTACCTCAACGCCTAAGGGTGATTTCAATTCATACCTTAAGGCTAGGAATATGATCATTAAGGACTCCATCTATCACATGGTTAGGGTCAAAGATTCCTATTCTGAGACCTCGACACTCCTGTAATTCCCAGTTATGAATGACTTTCCTAATATGTTTCCTGAAGATCTTTCCGGAGTTCCTCTTGAGCTGAAAATAGACTTCGGTGTATACCTTCTTCTAGATACCCAACCTATCTCTATTCCTCCTTAAAAAATGGCTCCAATGGAGATAAAGAAGTTGAAAGAATAGCTGAAAGATCTTCTAGACAAGGGTTTCATCAAACCCAACATCTCTCTATGGGGTGCCCCAGGCCTGTTCGTGCAAAAGAAAGATAGTACACTTTGAATATGCATCGACTACCGTTAGCTGAACAAGGTTACAATCAAGAACCGGTATCCCCTACCCCGGATTGATGAGATGTTTGATCAACTTCAAAGATCTAGTTGGTTCTCCAAGGTAGATCTTAGATTAGGATATCATCAGCTTAAAGTCAGAGAATGTGATGTTATGAAAATAGCCTTTAGTACTCGATATGGTCACTAAGAATTCTTAATTATGTCTTTTGGACTAACTAATGCTCCTATAGCTTTTATGGACTTAATGAAAAGGGTGTTTAAGCAGTATCTGGATCTATTTGTTATCGTGTTCATAAACGACATCTTGGTGTACTCCAAGAATGAGGAGGATCATGCTAATCACCTGAGGATAGTTTTTTAGACTCTCAGGGACCGCCAGTTATTCACTAAATTCAGTAAGTGTGAATTCTGGCTGAAATTAGTTGCCTTCCTCAGCTATGTTGTCTCTAGTGAGGGTATTCAAGTGGATCCTCAGAAGATAGTGATAGTCAAGGACTGGCCAGGACCCACTTCTCCGACAGACATCAGGAGTTTCTTGTGTCTAGCCAGCTATTACAGAAAGTTCGTTGAAGGGTTCTCCTCTTTTGTCTCCCCTTTGACCAAACTAACTCAGAAAAAGGTGAAGTTTTAGTGGTCTGACAAATGTGAGAAGAGTTTCCAGGAGTTAAAGACTCGATTCATTACAGCCCCAGTCCTGACACTGCTATAACGTTCAGACGGGTCTGTGATATATTGTGATGCCTCCAGAGTGGGCCTCAGTTGTGTTCTAATGCATTATGGAAAAGTCATAGCTTACACCTCTAGATATCTCAAGGTTAATGATAAGAATTATCCGACTCATGATCTTGAATTGGCAGCGGTAGTGTTTGCTTTGATGATTTGGAGGTATTATTTTTGTGGGGTTCATGGGGATGTTTTCACTGACCATGAGAGTCTTCAGTACGTGTTTAGTTAGAAGGATTTGAACCTTCTTAAGAGAAGATGGCTGGAATTATTAAAAGATTTTGACATGAGTGTGCTATATCACCCAGGCAAGACCAATGTAGTGGATGATGGCCTCAACAGGATCTCTATGGGAAATGTTGCTCATGTCGGAGAAGGTAAAAAAAGAACTGGAAAAGGACATCCACAGGTAAGCTCAGTCAGGGGTCCATATAATTGATTTAGCAGAGGGTGGAGTTGTAATCCAGAGTGGTTCAGAATCCTCACTAGTGGTAGAGGTTAAGTCAAAGCAGGATGAAGACCCCATTCTACTCTAGTTGAAGAAGGCAGTTCTAAAAAGAGGTGGAGGCCTTCTTTAAAGGGGGAGATGTTGTGTTCCATTACCAGGGCAGATTGTGTGTTCCAAAGGTGGACCATTTGAGGCAGTGGATACTAATAGAAGCTCATAGCTCCAAGTGTTCTATCCACCCAGGTGCCACCAAGATGTACCGTGATTTATGGGAAGTCTATTAGTTGAATGGCATAGAGAAGGACATTACAGAATTTGTGGCTAAGTGTCCAAACTACTAGCAGGTCAATGTTGAACATCAGATACCCGGGGGTATGACTCAGAATATCAGCATTCCTACTTGGAAGTGGGAAGAAGTGAATATGGACTTTATTACAGGTTTACCTCATACTCGTCGACAACATGACTCAATTTGGGTAGTTGTAGACTAGATGACTAAGTCTGCATATTTCCCACCAGTTAAGACCACATATTCAGTAGAGGATTGTGTTAGACTTTACATCTGAGAGTTAGTCAGATTACACAGGGTTCCCTTGTCCATCATTTCAGATAGGGGTACGCAATTCACCTCACACTTCTAGAAGTCTTTTCAGAAAGGACTTGGTACCCAAGTCAAGCTTAACACAGCTTTTCACCCGCAGACAGATGGCCAAGTTGAGCGGACTATTCAGACTATAGAGGATATGTTTAGGGCTTGTGTGATCGACTTTATGTGTAGTTAGGATGATCACCTATCTCTCATCAAGTTTGTAATACAACAATAGCTACCACTCCAGCATTCAGATGGCCCCATTTGAAGAATTGTATCGTAGGAGGTGCAGATCTACTATAGGTTGGTTCGAGGTTGGTGAAGCTATCTTAATAGGGCCAGACTCAGTCCATGAGTCTATGCAGAAGGTTCAGCTTATAAGGGAAAGGTTGAAAATGACTCAAAGCCAGCATAAATCGTATGCGGATGTGAAAAGAAGGGAGATGGAGTTTTCTGTGGATGATTGGATTTATCGAAAAATCTCACCTATGAAAGGGGTGACGAGATTTGGGAAGAAAGGAAAACTCAGTCAAAGATATGTGGGACCTTACAAAATCTTGAGACGCGTTAGCAATGTGGCTTATGAGTAAGAATTTCCTATGGGTGCATCCAGTCTTTCATGTATCCTAGTTGAAGAAATGCATCAATGACCCAACCTTAATAGTTCCTCTAGAAAGTGTTGATGTAAAGGACCGTCTCTCTTACAAAGAAGTTCCAATTTAGATCCTAGACCGTCAGGTTTGTAAGCTGACAAACAAGGAGATCGCTTCAGTAAAAGTTTTATGGAGAAATCAACTAGTTGAGGGAGCTACATGGGAAGCCGAAAGAGATATGATGTCTAGATACCCTCACATTTTCCCTTCCAACTCAGCTTCAGCATCAGGTACTAAAATTCATCCTTAGTACTCTATTCAGTTCCATACTCATCAACTTTATTTATGTTAAAAATGTGCATCCTAGTTGCATAAGCCTAGTTAGTATGTTCACCTTAGTTGGGAGTCAGTCACTCCTTCAGTAATTAATTTATAGCTTTCAGTGTGGGATTGAAACTCTTTCCCCTAGTCTTTCATCTTATTTAGCCTTCATTTGAGAATGAATGTTTGAAAGGGGGAGATATTGTAACACCCCAAAAATTCCTGAGACTAGCCTTTAGATTTAAAACTTGATCGTGTAGAAAACTGGGAAAAAGACCTCAGTACAAGTCACAGTACAACCCGTACAATCATGGTACGAGCTGTACCTGGACTCATAATAGGAGGGTTGGAGGAGAACACTAAGTGTGATTAGAGAAATCACGATTGCATGTTACAACTTGTACCAAGATGGTACTGGTCATACTGACCAGTCATTAATAAGTTTAGAGAAATGATCAGGGAAATTATGGGTAACCACGAGTCAGGGTACGAATTGTGGTGTGCTGGTACGAACTGTACACTAAGTCGTGAGTTGAATCAGAGGAGTGTTCAGGAGGAAATAACGGACTGTGGTACGACTGGTAGGATACTTGTATGGATCATGATAGACGTCAGTGGAAAACTTTAAAATAATATGGGGTAGGGTTCCTAACCACGAGCGATGGTACGAGCCATAGGATCCTCATAGGTCAAGTGGGACCACCTGACGGACAAAAAATTTGATAATTATTTCAGGGGAATTTTTATAAAACCCTATAATCCTAATCCCTAAACTAAGTCGTATTAATATTTTTGAGAAGGGATTTTAGAGGATTAGTCAACCCACTCCCCTCATTCTTTTCAAAATCACTTAGTAGTCACGTAAAAACTCAGACAGACTCCTTAGAGCCAAAGCTAGGGCTTCTTCTCTTCCTCAAAATTCAGGTGCCTTCTCAAAGAAATTCTCCTCCAAGTATGTGGGATTCTAACAAGGGAATTGCTTTCACCCTTGTGCCCTAATATTCTTATAGAAAAACCTTATTAGTTCTAGCCCTATGAAAGATCGAAACTAGGGTTGTTCTTTAGACAGATTATGATTTTTCTTCCTTGTTATAGTTTTTGATATTTTCTAAGATTATAACCACTTATAATTCATGCTTATATCTCATTCCACGCAATATGTATTTTATCCCTAATCTTTAAATGTGATGTGAATGAGACTTGCATAATTGAAAATCTAGCTACGAATATTTCTTGATAGAATAGTTTTTTTAAAATTATAAATGATGGTACAAATACATGATCATAAGTTAATCTGTGGCTTACTCAGTCTCAGAGTCTCAGTCAGTACTTAGTATTCTCAGTGTTCTACATAAATGTCAGCTGATTAGTTTGACTATAGTCAGTCTTTTGAGGAGTCTAGTAAAACTCCATAGTCTCAATTATCATTCATTTGTTGTTCTTTATACGATTACGATGCTTTCAGATAAAGCAGCTCTGACAAGTCTTAGAACACTAGTAATTTGGTTATCAGGTCCTTCAGACTCTCAAAAAGCTTCCAGATAAGTAGTCCTGACTTACATCTTACGATATCAGTTTCGAGCTATCAACCTAGTAGACACAATTAGGATATTCAGTGAGAGTAGAACTTACCATCGAGTGGGCTGGGGTTCAACACAACTAGGTTCGTAGAATTACGTTCTCATCATAGGTTATTAGCCTAAATGGGCCTCTGAAAATGATCATCCAGCTCAGCCACTATACCCTGGCAAGGTACAGTGGGCATTCTCTGATAGGATATATACATTGGACTCCACGTCTAGGTCATGTGGTTACATGTCAGTTATAGTCTCTCCCATAGTATAGCATAGTACAACTCAGTCTAGTAGAGTCACAATCTCTAGTCCAGTTCAGTCCTTCAGATTTCAGAATATGCTTACGACCTTCAGTCAGTGTTAAGTGCTTACAGTATTATTAGGTTTCCAGATGCTCCAGTATTTATTATTCCAGTTATGGTCATTTCATGTCCTGTCAGTACAGTTTATAGACTTTCAGTATTTTTATGCTTAGTTTATATCTCACTTGCTCAGTACATTCAAAGTACTAATGCATACTCTCTATGTTGTGTTGTCTTGTGATACAGGTGCAGGTTCTCAGTCTCAGCATCATTAGTAGTTCTTCTCCAGCATCATTCAGCAGAATACAATTGTGAGTCCTCATCTTTCGAGGAAGAGAGCTATGTTTCTTTACTTTAGCATTATTTTAGTTTCAAACATTTGAGTTAGTTGGGGGCTTGTCCCAGTAACTCATTAGTTCTTTAGATGGCTTTAAGACAGAGTTGTAGTTCAGTTTGTTTTGCAATAGTTGCATAAATTTCAGTATTTTATCATGTCTTTGTTACTTAAAAGAATTTTATTCAGTTATGTTTTCAAAGCATCCGATGGTAGATTCCATACTGTATTCAGAGTATCAGTATATTGCTATGTCATAAGTTAGCTTGGGGTCACCTGTGGCCCTAAGTACCATGTCGCGTCCAGGGTGTAAATTCTGGTCATGACAATCATGGACCACCTTAGAAAAAAATCTCCTTTATCTAGTAAACGTAATTTTTTTCAGCATCATCTTGATGTGCTCATCTTTTCTCATATGCTTACCATATTTTTCAAATGTGTCCCAAGAGCTAAGATCCTTAATTATCATCCCCAAAACCAATTTCTTACCTGTCATGACCCGAGCTGAGACCCCGGATCGAGACACGGGATTTAAAACCACAAACAGCTCCAAGTTAACCCATAGCACATATATAGTATGACTTAAAAGCATAATTAAGAGGGAAAAAACACGAGCATGAATAAGTGGAAGACTGCATATCATAATGTCTATATGACGTAATAACACACAACGCTAAATCATAAAGTTGATCATACTAAGTCTATGTCTGAAAAACCTTTACTATCTGATAAGATGTTGGGACAAGCCCCTCAGCTATCTCCAAATTTGAAACTAAATTGATGTGATCAACATAACTAAATGAATTTCCCCGGAAGATGAGGACTCACTTAATAGGGGCTAACTGGACTGATATGGAAGTGATATATCAATGAGACTGAGCTGGATTATCCAAACATATATCATGAAATGATATAGCATAGAGTATGCAGTTGGTACTTCAGATGTACTAAGCATGTAAGGTAAGTAAAACATGCTAAGTAAAAACATTAGTTCAAAATTCATGCATATAAATCAAAAGGATTACGAGAGTAAGGTCTACATACTAAAAGTTGTATCTAAGATATACATAATCATAAGCTGGTTATCATAACTGAACATAATGAATCAATATTTAAAAATAGATATCATATGACTTGGCATAGCTGAAATCGTAAGTAAAAGCTCATAATCTAATTATTGGGTCAAATTTGCTGCAAAATATAATATCATAAGTCATGCATATGAGTAACTAAAAGCATGAGGAATAATGGGAGACTCGTCATAACTGACACCATCATGATAGAGCTTACTTGATGCCCCAACTATCACACTTGAGTGGGTAGAGTCATCCAAAACTATGTCAGGGCAAAGGACACTAAACCATGATATCGATATCAAGCTAAGCCCTCTTGGGGCATGGAAAAACTCTCTTGAGAGGTCCCAAATATNCTATATTGGCACGTAGTTTTGAGATCGGAAAAATCTTAGAACCCCAAGCCTGCTCGATGCTAGACACTACTCCCAAAAATATGCAAAGTTCTCACATCATTTCTCAACGAAGCTGAAATTATAATCTTAGGATTCTTGACTCAAACATATCTTTATTACTCAACATATTAGCCTTGGCTAAAATTGTGGAGAAAATATACTTATCTTTATATGGACTTTCCCAAAACATAAATCGTGCATACTTGAATAACTTCATAACTTGAAATCATGGAATCATGAGTTGAATGTTCATAAACATACATGCATACTAAATAACTCATCATGCTTGAAATCATGGATCATAGACTTGAATTTTTCATAAAACATGAATAGTAGGGTAAAATTTCTAATAACTTGAATCATGAATTTATAATCAAATTGAGAATAAAACCATCCCATTAACTAAAAACTCACTTTAAAATAAGAGGGGGTTAGACCCACAAACATGGCGTAGATAGTTTCTTAAAAGTTTTGTTAAAACCCTAGAATTCAATGCGCTTGATTAAGAACTTAGATTTATGAACTTGAGAAGGAACTTGGGTATGAGGGTGGAAGAAATTTCATATTCATTGCCTTACAAATCAGGGTTAACTGATTTTCCAACTAGCCTTGAAAACCCAAGAGAATTGGAGAAGAAATTAAGGAAGAACCCTAGAAATTCTTGAGATGTTTTTTAGAGACTTGATCTTCTGGAGAGGAATGGATGATCTAGGGTGAATAATACCCTTAAAACTCTCTTTCCCAAGCTTGAAATGACATAGTTTAGGACGTAGGAGCTTAGAAATTATAAAAAGTCCTAAATAATTTGCTTGGAAAAATACCCACTGCCAGACACAACGACTTGTACCTCAAAACAACGACTCGTGGTTTCCTTCTCATCGTCCCCATTGTTATCATGTATAACTTATGGAAACCATCCCATGGACCCAAACCATGGGCCGTACCTCATGACAACGGGTTGTTGAACCCATCTGTTGCTACTACACCCAACTCCCAACTTTCTGCTTCTTTCCACAGGTGCAAACCATAACTCGTTATTTTCTACAACGAGTCGTACCATGACTCATGCTATCCATCCCGGGCACACCAGAAACATACCACGACTCCTCAAAACAGCCTCTTACATCGACCTACAAGTCGTACCTTGGCTCGTTGGTCTACGACCTATCAACCAGAAATTCACCATGACTAAATCCTACAACCAGTACAACAATTTAACGACTCGTACTATGAGTCGTACTAAGAGAAAAATGCATATTTTTCTGTTGAATCTACTACATGTCTAGTGTTTGACCGTAGGAACTTTTAGGGTATTACATTGCCAAAATCTACAGGACGCAGAAGGACATGTTAACATTAAAATGGTCCTAGGAATATGGAATAGCTACAAAAAGTGGATCCTCCTTTGAATATATATGTAATGTTGCTTCATAATTTGATAGAATTATACCCAATTCACTACTTTCAATGGTTACATTCTTAAACTTTATGATATATTTGCCACGTGTATTACACTAATCGTAGCAAATTTTACATAGAAGAAAAGTAAAATTATTGAAAAATAATAACTGATATCAAAATAAATAT
>JACEIK010002143.1:46620-67119 GCA_018107945.1 Datura stramonium | reverse complement strand
ATAATTAGTAGGAAGAGCAACTCTCAATTAATAATAATATTGTTTTGTTCCCTCAGAAAGTCCTACCTTATCATAAGAGTATGGGTGTGGTCATCTTCCTCTTCACTATCGATATCTTCACCCGCTTTGCCTGAAAGACAACATCTTCCAAACGAGAACCATCAGCACAAATAGTGTCATGACCCAGGTGGCCGTGATTGGCACCCACACTATATCCTCCTGGTGGGTGATCCAACGAGTTCTAACTAATAATCCAATCTTAATAGCAATACGAATAAATCACATTGTAAAGATAAATAACGGAAGCCTTGAATAAATGAAAGGAAAAACAAACGCCAAATCTGACTATTACATCCCTAGAATCTGAAAATCATCGTACTTGAGGACATCTACTGAACAAAAACTAAAGAGAATGAATTAAGAAAATTAATAAATCAATGTCTGAACAAAAGATACTTTATGGAGGAATGGTAGAAGCACGTCCGGATCTACTCACCTTCTAAATTCTATCTGTTTCTCTACAGATGGGGTCGAGATGAATTCCCTGGATCAAGATCTGCACTCAGAAATGAAGTGCGGGAGTAGCATCAGTATGACACAATGTGCTATTAGCCATCATCGACCGATCTTAAATAATAACGTATATATGATTAAATAACAACATACAATTAGTAAAACATAAAAGTATCAAATTGTACTCATTCTAGAATCAATCAGGGTAAGGTGATCTACTGACCTGCTCATTGGATTGGGCCTCGCTGCAGTGGTACTTGACTGCTTCCACGGTCTAGCCACAGTGGTAAGGGTACCACCGCAGAGATATTGCCTAGATAGTAACTCGACTCAACTAATCACCTTCAGTTCTCCCTTAACCATTCTCAAGATTCAATTCATTAAATCCATACAAGTTATACATAGTCGTAACTTCAACAGTTAATGTACCATTGACCAAATGGAGTATATAATGGACTCCTCATAAACAATCCCTTAACTCATCTCAGACTCATACCTGACTTTACAAGTACTGACAAGTTATAATAAGCACATCAACATTGCTAACACGTAAAAAAATACACAAGCAAGGGTTTTAGTTTTATCAGGTTCTAATATTTCTGAATTAATTTTTATTCTTTGAGTTCTATTTTGGTATTATAACATTTTTGATGTGCTGGGAATATGCCTCTGTCACATCACCATAATAACTCGAAACTAGACATCCTTGTACACACATACTAGAGGGTCTTATTTTTACCTTTTTAGTCATGACTTGTAGAGGACTCTAGAAATCCATGTATTGTACCAGCATAGTACCCGCTCCCACTCATCTTTCCCTCCTAATTCTCCTCTCAGACATAAGCCACTCTACTAAAATCGCTCGCTTGAATGCTCCCCTCGGACACGAGCTACTCATCTCAAGATAAAATATGTTATCCACTTTCATTCTCATCAATAGGTATGTTATCGCTAAGTCAAATAACATGACTTTTAGGAGGCCTCATCTTACCTTCATCACCTTGATTATACTTACCAATCATCACTCACTTTCATGTCAATATGAAGGAATACATATAACTTCTCAAAACACCAAATTCCGCACCACATAAGTAACACATCAAATCAAGTTCACTTCATCAATTGAATTTAACATGTGAATTATTAGCAACAACTAGTGTCTGAGGACCAACGTAGGGCATTATCATTCCATATACATAAAAGTCATTATCTAAAGTCTAACTCTTTCTAAAATCATAACCTACCTCGACTGGGGGATTCGAATGCCAATTTTCTATTAGAGCCTTGCTTTCCTCAATGCCTCAAAATGCTCAAAATCTATGAATAATAGTCACAAGAGTGCTTCATTAACGACTCTTCAATTAATGGTCTTGGAAATTTCAAACCCTTCCAATTCTATCTGATATTTATGGTCTAATTTCATGCTCAAAGATTAGATTATCAAAACCCAGTCCTACAATGGTCATTCCAACCTAGTTCATGGAGTTTCCTACTCCTGCAACCCCCTTAAATAAATTTTTAACGTTAAAGGTTCAAACCTCATTGAGTTTTAGGTCTTGAGGTCTCATATACAGAAGTTTTACATCCACATTAGCTCTAGTTATCATTCATTACTCACTCCTAGGTCTAGGAATCAATATCCAGCCCTTGTCCTTCAATTAGACCTAGTTTCTACCAACCTAGGATTCTTTGCTTCAGAATTCCACCATTAAAGGTCCCCCCTATTTCAATGGTGTCATGGAATCAAAAGTAGAAGGAAAAACCTAAATTCATACCTTGGGAAGGATCTGCCCTTAGAAAGATATCCCTTAGTTCTAAAAGTTCGTGCCTTAGAGTAATGGGGGTAAAACCCCTGAAATCCACTTAAAACCCACTTACTACCTCTCATTGTCCACTGCAACGATCACATTTTTACTGTAGCGGACCCTATATGGCGGTTAGGACACTGCCACGACGAATTCCACGGTTACTCTCCTTGTCCGTTACGGCACGCCTCTGACCATAGCAATGGTCTTGCTATAATGGTTTTCCCTACACTGCAGCGGTCCCTCAATAATCAGTAGCTCTCATTCCTTGCACACAGACCATTCATCAATCTCAAGTTTAACTAACACTCACCCAACATATTTCCACGAACAACCTAGGTGAAAAGAGGGTGCTCCGAACCTATTTTCCCCATAATGACAGGTGGGTCCTTACATCAAATATCAATTAAAACACCATTAATCCCCAAACGGCCTAAGGAAGCAAGGGAAAAGAACTTACTTGATTCCTCAAATAACTGGGGGTATTTATCTCGCATGTCAGCTTCAGTATCCCAAGAGGCTTCCTCTATGGACGATTCTTCATTGGACCTTTACTGTCGCGATCTCCTTCGATCTTAACTTGTGGACCTCCCTGTCTAGTATATCCATAGGTTGTTCCTCGTAAGACAGGTTCTTATCAAATAGCACTGAATCCCATTGGATTATGTAAGACCTATCCCCATGGTATTTCTTCAACATGGAGACATAAAATATCGAATTTACTCCTGACAACCCTGGCAGCATAGCCAGTTCCATAAGCTACCTCTCCCACACACCGAAGAATCTCGAATAGCCCAATGTATTGATGTGTTGTGATTTTACAATACTTTAAACACTTAAAACTTGGAAAAGATTCTTGGTATTTGGTATTTTTATATAGATATGAGGTTCTTTTACCTTGCTTTCAGGGAAATCAGGTTCTAGAGTTGGATTATGGAAAAGAAGAGAAATAATACAGAAAGTGGGCTAAGTTTAGACCTCAGTACGAGCCATACCTTAGTGGTCTGAGTCGTACCTAGCATCTGTGAAAAAATTCATAGAAGTTGCACAATTCTTAGGGCCAAGTACGACTCTTGGTATGAGCCGTAATATCCTGGTACGAGTCGAACCAAGAAGTTATGGAAAATTTCAGAATACCATGCACTTGCATAAGTTCCTAGTAAGGGTGGAGGCCATGGATCATAATGATAACATATGAATCATACCAAGGAACTGTGGCGAATAAGAGAATATGTCAGTTGGCAGATCCCCAAGGAATGAGTAGAGTCCACGAGTCATAATACTAAGGTACGAGTCGTACCAAGGACTCATGGTGGAAAAGTTGAAGAAGATAGAGAGGGAGAGCAAATGGGCCAGAACCGGTCAGTTTGGGCACTCCCAGCAGAGGTCAGGCAGTAGTAATCACCCCTAGCAGCAATAGAGGCCTCCAACACCTTCCTCCACCAGTGTTCCATCCTCTAGGCCCTATAAGGATATGAGGGGTGGGACATCAGGCTCCTAGTTCTAAAGCCATGTCTCCAGCAGCTGCACTTTTCCGGCATGTCCTTAGTTTGGTAAGAATCACCCTGGTGAGTGCAGTCTAGGTAAGGAGGGCTGCTTTGGTTTTGGCCAGTTGGTCACAGATTGGGAGAGTGCCCATCAGCAAGATGGGAAAAAGCCTAGTCTACTAGATCAACAGACCCGACAGGTCATCCATCTCAGTAGGCCACTACTTTGGGTACATGTGGTGGTCAGTTCTAGAACCATTATACGCTCTATCTTCCCGGGAAGATCGGGAGAACTCACCTGATGCGGTTACTGGTATGTTACGCCTCTTCCATATTGATGTATATATTTTGCTAGATCCAAGAGCCATACTTTTCTTTATGACTCCATACATTGTTGTTCATCTTGCCTCTATCTCATGGGCATGAATAATGAGACTGGAGATGTCTGCATATTTGATGAGCATGGAAGTCCTGCATTCCTTGAGTACCAAATTTGAGATTTCATTAGCAAACTTAAGCATGTGAGCCCTCGGCTTGGCAACCATTTCTGAAGCACATCTAGACAGCTGAGTGAACTTCAGTACATACTCCTCTACTGTCATGTTTTTCTGCCTCAAGTTCATGAATTCGAAAGCCTTATCTTCCCTTAACTCCGGAAGAAAGAAACTGTCAAAAAATGTCATAACGAACTCATCCCATTCTATTGAACCTGCTCCATTCTGCCTTCCCTCCTTCCACTACTTATACCAGTCTGGGCCACCCCTTTCAATTGGTAAGCAGCTAGATCAACACTTTCTATAGAGGTAACACCAATGAATTAGGTGATCTTCTGTATCTCATTGGTGTGGATTGGTAAAACTACTTGCGGAATGACCTGATTGGTCACTGTTATACTTTGGGAACCCAAGGAACAGACCTGGGATCCAAAACGGTGGAAAACTAAAATTTTGCACCAGGTCACAAAACGAATCGTGAGGAGGCTCATGAGGAGTGACCACGAGTCATGAAGTGACTCGTGGTCCAGAAGGGTTGGCATGGTTTGTTAAGAAGACCATGGGCATGACCACGAGTCGTGGTCAGGCCTCACGACTCGTGAGGTCTCTCGTGGCCTAGATTGGTTGTTGTCAAGGAGGCATTGGGCAGTAGAAGCCACGGATGGTGACCACGAGTCATTGTCACCCACCACGAGTCGTGTTGTCTTCCGTGAGGTCCCCTAGTTGTTTTGAGTAGTGTACCATATGACTCATAGCCATAAGTCGTGGCCTGTGAGCACGAATCGTCTAGTCCCTCATGGGGACTGGCAGTCATCCAAATTCTGCGATTTTAGTAAGGTCTTTTCCATAATTCCTAAGTCCTAGGGGCCTATACTACGTCGTTTAAGGCTTGTTTTATTGCGTTTTAAGAGGATATAACCTATTCTAAGTCATTCATTCCATGCACGCAAGCTTGGGAGGTTGAAGAGGTGATTCAAGGCTAGTATTCAAGATTTCCATCCAATTTCCTCTTGGGTAATCAACGATTTGGTGGAATCAATCCCTTCTAGGTATGTAGGGTTATGAGTCAGTGTTTCCTTCCTCACCCATGCCCAATATCTATCTAAGTATGAGAAATTCCTATGATCAATCAATGGGGTTTTATCCAATTGCATAATTCTTCAATTTCTATACATGGGTACAATTAGATTATGTTTCTGTTGATGAATTGTGAAGCTTGGGCAGATTTTGAATTATTTTCAATAAAAATTGTGTTTTCTAAATTATAAAATAAAATGCTCATGGATGAGAAGTTCATGAAAGAAGAGAACAATAATGAATATATGATGATGATGAGATTTGATGATGAAAAGAATGTTTTTAAATCTACCCATGATTATGATATTATTTTCAAAATGAATTGAGTAGATCCAAGCATGATAAAATTTTGGGCAATACCCTTATATCGAGTATGATGATGTAGTATTTTTAAAGTAAGCTTACCACATGATTTTGGAGTTATCTTCTGTTTATCCCGTCTAACATTCAAGGACGAATGATCTCAAGGGGGAGATATTGTTATACCTAAGGAACCCAAGGATTAGACCCGGGAGTCAAAACAGTGAAAAACTGAAAATTTGCACCAGGTCACAGAACGAATCATGAGGAGGCTTGTGAGGAGTGACCACGAGTCATGAAGTGACTCGTGGTCCAGCAGGGTTGGCAGGGTTTGTTGAGAATACCACGGGCATGACCACGAGTCATGGTCAGGCCTCACGACTCATGAGGTCTCCCGTGGCCTAGATTAGTTGTTGGCAAGGAGGCATTGGGCAATAGAAGCCACGGATGGTGACCACGAGTCATGGTCACCCACCACGAGTCGTGGTGTCTTCCGTGAGATCCCCTAGTTGTTTTGAGTAGTGTACCAGACGACTCATAGCCACGAGTCGTGGCCTCTGAGTACGAGTCGTCCAGTCCCTCGTGGGGACTGGCAGTCAGCCAAATTTTGCGATATTAGTAACGGCTTTTCCGTAATTCCTAAGTCCTAGGGGCCTATACTACATCGGTAAAGGCTCGTTTTAGTGGGTTTTAAGAGGGGAAAACATATTCTAAGTCATTCATTCCATGCATGCAAGCTTGGGAGGTTTAAGAGGTGATTCAAGACTAGTATTCAAGGTTTCCATCCAATTTCCTCTTGGGTAATCAAAGATTTGGTGGAATCAATCCCTTCCAGGTATATAGGGTTATGAGTGGGTGTTTCCTTCCTCACCCATGCCCAATCTCTAAGTATGAGAAATTCCTATGATCAAGCTATGCGGTTTTTACCCAATTGCATAATTCTTCAATTTCTATAAATGGGTACAATTAGATTATTTTTCTGTTGATGAATTGTAAAGCTTGGATAGATTTTGAATTGTTTTCAATCAAAGTTGTGTTTTCTAAATTATGAAATAAAATGCCCATGGATGAGAAGTTCGTGAAAGAAGAGAATGATGATGAATGTATGATGATGATGAGATTTGATGATGAAAAGCATGTTTATAAAGCTACCCATGATTATGATATTTTTTTAAAATGAATTGAGGTTATCCAAGCACGATAAAGTTTTGGGCAATCGAGTATGATGATGTAGTATATCTAAAGTAAGATTACCACATGGTTTTGGAGTAGATGCTCCCACTATCTTTGAACTTGTGGTATGTTCGAAATAAAGCTTCTCATATGCATGAATTCATAATTGAGATGTATGTTATCATTGAGCTTCATTTTCATGCGATGTCGGTTTTATGCATGATTTCATTATTGAACTTTGTCAAATGAAAATGTTGAGCTTCATTTCGTACGATGTTAATTTTATACATGATTCCATTGTTGAGCTTCATTATATACGATGCATAGCATTGCATGTTTTGGGAGAAGAGTCCAGCACCGAGCGGGATAAGGGTCGATTATCCTATGCCCCAAAACTACGTGCCAACATAGGTTGATACTATTATGTTATTGGGACCTCCCTTATGAGCTATCCCCGACCCTAATGGCGCATGACCTTGATATCGATATCATGGTAGCGTCCTTAGCCTTGGAAAGGTTTTGGATGGCTCTACCCACTTGAGTGTGATAGTCGGGGGTAAACTCTATCGTGGTATGTCGGTTAGGTGACAAGTCTCCCATTGTCTATATGATTCAGATTTTCATATTCATTACTCATGGTTTTTATTTTACACATGCATGTTCTAAAAGAAAGGTTTGACTCATTGTTCAACTTTTCTTATAAATTTCATGTTTCAGCTTTGAGTCATACGAGTTAGCTATGATGTTATGAAGATATGCATTGTCCTATTATGAAAAGATTACGGTTTCAGAATGAATGCTTGCAATCCTTCCTCTCAGATTTGAAAGTTATGTCATGTTATAAAATATTTTAAATGATTTATTTTACTTAAGCGGTTTTACTTACCTTGCATACTCGATACATTTCATGTACTGACCGCATATTTTCTATGTTGTATCGTTTCATGATACAGGACCCAGCTCCCAGGCTCAGCCCCGCTCGTAGTCGGTTGTCAAAGTTAGCACCTACTTGGTTGGTGATTCCTTATCCTTCAAGAGCTAGACTTTCAGTTTCCTTATGTATTTTCAGTTTTAGTATTGTTGAGTTAGTTGGGGTCTTGTCCCATCAACTCGTACAGATTAGAGGCTTTTCAAACTTTGCATGTGTTTAGCTTCGGATGCTTATTTAGATGTCGTATTGAGTTAGACTTCCGCTGAGTTTATATTGATGATTTCTTCAGTTTATCTAATGAGTTAGATGTATTCTTATTCCATGGGTCGACTTTAGGTTTCTCGGGGTCCCTTGTCCCGTGTCTACAATCCGGGCCTCTGTTCGAGTCGTGACAGTCACTGCCTGAGCAAGCATCTAACTAGCGGCACGGAATTCCACATGGGACACTTGGTCGTCCTGGGGGGCTGCGGGAGTTGGTGGGGCTAGCCGATTAGCATTTTTCGATCCTTCTTTTGGGAGGCATCATTAGCTGAAAAGAATAGAGCACAAGTTAGGAGGACGTATTAGAATCTAAAGCTCTAGACATGATAATAATTATGAAGGGAATTTTCCTAAAAATGCCTTGTAGCCTCCTCCTCCTAAGTGTCACGTGCTTCACACCCATCAAATAGACTTTACTCGACGTGGCTATCAAACATCCTAGGACACTCTAAACCTAGTTCTCAGATACTATGTTTGTCACACGACTCAAGACTACACCCTGGACGTGATACGGTACTTAAAACCTCAAGTGACTCAGGCTAACCATGGCATAGCAACATACGTATACTCTAAACATTGAATGGAATCTACTAGCGAAAGATTTGAAAATATAACTAAGTAAAATAATTTTAAGTAATAAAGACATCTGATAAGATACTGATATTTATGGAACTATTGCAAAATAAACTGAACTACAATTCTGTCTGAAAGCCATATAAAGAATTGATGAATTACTGGGACAAGCCCCCAGCTAACTCAAATGTCTAGAACTAAAGTAATTCTAGAATAAAGAAACACGACTCTCGTCCTCGGAAGATGAGGACTCACCATTGTACTCTACTGAATGATGCCAAAGAAGGACTACTAACGATGCTGATACTGAGAACCTGCACCTGTATCATAAGACGATACAACATAGAGAGTATGCATCAATACTTTGAATGCACCGAGAAAGGGGTGAGGTATAAACTAAGCATAAAAATACTAAAAGTTTGTATATTGTACTAATTGGACATGCAATGACCATAACTAGAATTATAAATACTAGAGCATCTAAAAATCTAATAATACTGTAAGCACTTAACACTAACTAAAGGTCGTAAGCATATTCTAAAATCTAAAGGACTGAACTAGACTGGAGACTGTGACTGTACTGGACTGAGCTATATTGTGTTATACTGTGGGGGAGACTATAACCGACATGTAACCACATGATCTAGACGTGGAGTTTGATGTATACACCCGATTATGGAATGCCCACTGTACCTTTCCAGGGTATAGTGTCTAAGCTGGGTGATCACTATCTAAGGCCCATTCGGGCTAATAACCTACGGTAGCAATGTAGTTCGAGGAATCTAGGTGCACTAAACATTGGCCCTCTTGGTACTAAGTTCTACTCCCTTTGGAAATCCTAATTTTGTTTGCTAGGATGATAGCTCGAAACTGATATCCTAAGAATTAAGTTGGGACTACTTATCTGGAAGCGTCCTAAGAGTCTGAAGAACCTGGTAACTAAATTACTAGTGTTCTAAGACTTGTTAGAGTTGCTTTATCTGAAAGCGTCATAACCATCTAAAGAACATCTGATGACTAATAGCTGAGACTATGAAATTATACTAGACTCCTCAAAAGACTGATTTTAGTCAAATTGATCAGGTGACATTTCTGTAGAACACTGAGAATACTAAGTATTGACTAAGACTTTGAGATTGAGTAAGCCACAGGCTAACTTCTTATCATGTATTTGTACCATAATTTGTAATTTAAAAGATATTATTCTATCATGCAATATGCATATCTGGATTCTCAATTATGCAAGTCTCATTCAAATCACATATAAAGATTAGGGCTAAAATACATATTGCATGGAATGAGACATCAACATGAATTAAAACTGGTAATAATCTTAGAAAACATCAAGAACTATAACAAGGAGGAAAAATAATAATTTGTCTAAAGAACAACCCTAGTCTCGATCTTTCACAGGGATAGAACTAATAAGGTTTTTTTTATAAGAATATTGGGGCAAAAGGGTGAAAGAAATTCCCTTGTTGGAATCCCACATACCTGGAGGAGAATTTTTCTGATAAGGCACCTGAATTCTAAGGAAGAGAAGAAGCCCTAGCTTTGACTCTTAGGAGTTTGTCTGAGTTCTAACTTGACTTCTGAGTGATTTGGGAAAGAATGAGGGGAGAGGGTCGACTAATCCTCTAAAACCCCTTCTTAATAATCTTAGTATGACATTTTTGCTCGTCAGGTGGGTTTTACAAAAATTCCCCTGAAATAGTTATTAAAATTTTTGCTCGTCAGGTGGTATAACTCAACCTACGAGTCGTACGAGGATCCTACGGCTCGTACCTTCACTCGTGGTTAGGGATCCTGCCCCATACTATTTCTCTGAAGCTTTCCACTAACGTCTACAACAATCCGTACAAGTATCCTAGTAGTCATACCACTGTCTATGATTTTCTTCGGAACACTCTTCTAATTCAACTCACGACTCAGTGTACGGTCTGTACCAGCATACCACAAGTCATACTATGACTCGTGGTTACCCATAATTTTCCTAATCATTTCTCTGAACTTATCCGTGACTGGTTAGTATGATCCATACCATCTTGGTACAAGTCGTAACATGCAATCGTTGTTCCTCCAATCACACTTACTATTCTCCTCCAACCCTCTTGTTATGAGTCTAGGTACGGCTCGTACCATAATTTTATAAGTCGTATTGTGACTCACACTGAGGTCTTTTTCCTAGTTTTCCTCATGATCAAGTATTAAATCCAAAGGCTAGTCTCATGAATTTCTATGGTGTTACAATATCTCCTCCTTTGAAACATTCCTTCTCGAATGAAGGCTAAATAAGCTGAAAGACTGGGGAAAAGAGCTACAATCCCACAGTGAAAGCTATAAACTGATTACTAAAGGAGTGACTGACTCCCAACTAGGTGAACGTACTAACTGGACTTATTCAACTAGGGTGCACATTTTTAACATGAATAAAGCTGATGAGTATGGAATTGAATAGAGTACTAAGGATGAATTTTAGTACTTGATGCTTAAGATGGGCTGGAAGGAAAAAGGTGAGGGTATCTAGCCTGCTGACAAGCACTCCCTCAATTTGTTACCTAGCTGGCCATAACAAAAGTAGCCCTCCTTGCCAAGATTTCACTCACCAGGGTGATTCTTACCACACTTAGGACATGCTAAAAAAGTGCGGCTGCTAGAGACATGGCTCTAGAACTGGGAGCCTGATATCACACCCCTCCTATTATTATGGGGTTTGCAGGACGAAACACTAGCGGAGGAAGGTGATGGAGGCCTCTGCTGCTGCTGGGGGCGATTACCACCGGCTAACCTGTATTGGGAGTAGTCAAAATGACCGGTTCTGGCCCATTTTCTCTTCCTCTCTATCTCCTTCAACTTTTTTGCCTCTATTTTCTGGGCATGAATAATGAGACTGGAGAGGTTTATATATTTGATGAGCATGGCGGTCCTACATTCCATAAGTACCAAATATGAGACTCCATTAGCAAATTTAAGCATGCGAGCCCTTGGCTTGGCAACCATTTCTGGAGCATATCTTGACAGCTGAGTGAACTTCAGTGCATACCCCTCTACTGTTATGTTTTTCTGCCTCAAGTTCATGAATTTGGCAGCCTTAGATTCCCTCAACTCCCGAGGAAAGAACCTGTCCAGGAATGTCATAACGAACTCATCCCATTCTACCGGGCCTGCTCCATTTTGCCTTCCCTCCTTCCACTGCTTATACCAGATCTGAGCCACCCCTTTCAACTGGTAGGCAGCTAGATCGGCACTTTCTGTAGAGATAAAACCTATGATTTGGGTGATCTTCTATATCTCATCAATGAATTCCTGTGGGTCCTCTTCTACCTTAGACCCATGAAAAATTGGGGGATTCATCCGCGTGAAATCCCAGACCATAGCCACGGCTGCAGACCCATTAGTGTTGACTGGTACAACTACTTGCTGATTGACCTGATTGGTCACTGCCTGAGCCAGCATCTGAATAGCGGCCCGAAATTCTGTGTGGGACACCTGGTCATATTGAGGGGCTGCAAGAGCTGGTGGGGCTGGCCGGTTAGCATTTTCGATCCTTCTTCCATTTCCTCTTTTGGGTGGCATCATTATTTGAAAAGAATGGAGAACAAGTTAGGAGGACTTATTAGATTCTAAAGCTCTACGCACGATAAGAATTACGAATAAAGGGAATTTTTCTAAAAACGCTTCATAGCCTCCTCCTCATAAGTGTGGTGCACTTCACACCCATGAAATGGACTCTACTTGACGTGGCTCTCAGACATCCTAGGACACACTAAACCTAATTCTCTAATACCATGTTTTTCACGACTCGAATCTACACCCTAGATGCAATAGGGTACTTAGGGCCACAAGTGACCCCAAGCTAACCCATGGCATAACAACATACTGATACTCTAAATATTGTATGGAATCTACCAGCGGAAGATTTGAAAACATAACTGAATAAAATACTTTTAAGTAAAAAAGACATCTGATAAGATAATGAAATTTATGCAAATGTTGCAATACAAACTGAACTACAACTTTGTCTGAAAGCCATCTAAAGAACTGATGAGTTACTGGGACAAACCCCCAGCTAACTCAAATTTATGAAACTAAAATAATGCTGAAGTAAAGAAACACAGCTCTCATCCTTGGAAGAAGAGGACTCACCACTGTACTCTGCTAAATGATGCCGGATAAGGACTACTAACGATGCTAAGACTGAGAGCCTGTAATACCCCAAAAGTCCCTAAGATCAGACTCGAGGGTTCAAGCGGAGAAAAAAAGAAAATGTTTCTTAGGTCACAGGATGAGTCTTCAAATGACCCGTGATGAGACTTCATGAGTCGTGGAGTGACTCATGAGGTGGAAGATGATTTAGGGGAAACTAGTGGTCAGGGGGTGACCATAGGAGGCAGCCACGAGTCATGATGTGAATCCACGACTCTTGAAGTTGGTTGTGACTAGCAGCTGAGTTGAAGGCCTGCATTTTTCCAGTAGACTTAATGGTCTGGGCTTCATAACTTATCCAGTACCCCACGATTCGTGATGTCACTCGTGAGGACTAGAAGTGTCCAAATTTTCTGCATTTTAGTAAGGGTGTTTTCATAATTCCTAAGCTCCTAGGTCATAAACTACGTTGTTTTAAGCTCTGTTAGGATATTTTCAAGAGTGCTTAACCTATCCTAAGACATTCTATTCCATGCATGCAAGATTAGAGTGCTCCATTAGAGATGAAGCTTGAGAATTCCCTTGGTTCTTCTCCAAATCTCTTTGGCATTCAAGGAAGGATGTGAAATCAGATTTACCTAGGTATTTAAGGTTATGATGGGAGTTTATCTTCACTCTCATTTCCAAATCCCTTCACAATTCCTGAATTCAAAGTGCATGGTTCCATGGGGTTCTAAAACAATCTATGAAATTCTCTATGTTTCAATCATAGGTCAATTCTCTTCATGTTTCTAATGATGTTTTAAGATTTTAGGGTATGTTTATAATTATTTTGATTACAATTTATGATTTCAAAGTTTTAAAAATATGATGCCCAATTATGCAAGTTTCATGAAAAGTTGAGATTATGATCTATGTTTCAAGCATGATGATATGTCTAGTATGAAAGTACGATTATTATTTACCCATGCATGTATTCATAATTTTGACTGTCAAGTATATTTAAGTTTGGGAAAGCCTACATGATCTAATTATGTTTCATGAATTAGCTCTATTTTATGATATTAGCTTACCACATGATTTTGGAGTCTAGACTCCCACTTTTCAACGTGTGGTATGTTTTGAGCCAAGGCTCCTTATATTCAGATTTTATACTATGCATGTAATTTCATGATCATCTTCATCGAAAGATGATGGTTCATCTTTGTCGAAAAATGATGGACAACATATGCATATTTTTGGGAGTAGTGTCTAGCATCGGGTAGGCTAGTGGTTCAGATAAATCCTGAGCCTCGGAACTATGTGCCAACGTAGGTTATTCAGATCCATCGGGACCTCCTTTGTGAGCTTCCCTGCCTGCTATAGGGCCTTCAGCTTGATATTGATATCATGGTAGCATCCTTAGCCATGGCAAGGATTTGGAAGGCTCTGCCCACTTGAATGTAATAGTTGGGATCACGTAAGCTCTATCGTTATTATGTCGATTGTATGACAAGTCTCCCATTGTTCCTCATGATTTTAGTTATGCATGTTCATCAGTTATGATATTATGATTTCAACAGGTTTGACCCAATGTTTAGTTTTACTTATGATTATTAGTTTAGCTTTGGGTCATTCGATTCAGTTGTAAAATTCAACTTATGTTAACCATGTTTTTAAGATATATGCATGTAGTCCTTACTCTCAAAATCTTATAATGATATGATTTATGTTATGCATGTTTTCAACTGTACTTACTTAGCCTATTTTACTTATCTTGCATACTCGGTACATTCCAAGTACTAACCGCATATTCTATTATGTATTGTTTCATGATACAGGCTCAGACATTCATATTCAGCCTCACCGCTAACCAGACTCCTGAGCTTGTCCAGTACTCCAGTTGGTGTGTCCTCATCTTTCGAGCACCTTCAGTTAGCTTGGTCGTTATCATCTTTCAGTTTCAAATTTGTAGTGAACTAGTTGGGGTGTTGTCCAATCTGCTCGTCAGTGTGTTAGAGGCTTTTCAGAAATTGTGTTGTATTTAGCTTCGGATCTAGTGTTTTGACATTCTGATGTTTAGATGCTTTAATGTTTTGACTTCCGCTATTACAGAATTCAGTTTCTTTCCGCCTTGATTATGTTGAGTTAGCTATCATGATCATTCAATGGGTTGACTTAGAGCCATTTATGGTCCTAGGTTCCGTGTATCAATACGGGCCTATGTTTAGGTTATGACAGAACCTGCACTTGTATCATAAGAAAATACAGCATAGAGAGTATGTATGCATCAGTACTTTGAATAAATTGAGTAAGTGAGATATAAATTAAGCATAAAAATACTGAAAGTTTGTAAACTGTACTAAACAGACATGCAATGACAATAACTAAAATAATAAATAATGGAGCATCTGAAAATCTAATAATACTGTAAGCACTTAACACTAATTACAGGTCATAAGCATATTCTAAAATCTGAAGGATTGAATTAGACTGGAGACTGTGACTGTACTGGACTGAGATGTACTGTGGGAGAGACTATAACCTCCATGTAACCATGTGAGTTAGAATTGGAGTCTGATGTATACACCCCCATCAAAGAAAGCCCACTATAAGGTACAGTGGCTGAGATGGGTGATCATTATCTGAGGCCTATTCAGTTTAATAACCTATGGTGGTGACATAGTTCTAGGAACTTGTGTGTGGTGAACACTGGCCTGCTTGGTGCTAAGATCTACTCCCATTGAACTAACCATGAGGGTAAGACCCGTGAGTCGACCAAAAACATAATTAGTAAATCATGAGATTCATGCATACTTATAAGTCATGTATAGGCTTTGTAAATGATAATTTCAAAATGGGAATTTGAATAAATTCATATTATGACTCATAAATCATGATGGGTTTGTGAATATCAATAATAGAACTAAAAATCATAACTCAATTCATCATAGGACATGCATAATTAGGCATAATTTATTAGAAATTGAAATCAATAAATTTATAATCGAATTAGCTGTAAAATCTGATCATGATTCATAAAATATGATGTAAATCATGAAAATTAATAACCCATGGATAGATCATTAGAATTCCACAAGGTTTAAGATAAAACCCCATAAGAGTTAGTTTCATGAAATTCGCCCGGCGAATCGTCCTCCCGCCGAGCCAAAGCTGTTGGAATTGCTCCAAACTAGTGTCAATACGATCTCAGGCTTAAAGTAAGCATTTCTCCATTTTATACCTTCGAGAAATAACGAGGTTTCGATCGTGTTCTATTAAAATAGGAATATAGTTAATATTTTTATATAAAGTTTTCCTTTTTGCCGAATTTAGTGATAACACTAATCCTATCTTTCCAGTAACACGATTTCAGTTGAGAAGGGTAGTTGAACATGAACCAAAACTCGCCAGTTAATCGGTAAACAACGATTGTGGTATGTAAGGCTTAACTCTCGGCAAGTATCCTAGTCGTACAGTGTTACGACTTATGCTCTCGAATAGGAATAACGATCTCAGATGTTGTAGATAGTTGCTACCATTAGATTGTAACTCGATATGTTGTAATTAGTTGTTATTGATATACGTATATAAATATCAGATATGTTGCGAGTAGCTGCTAATAGGGACTACAGTTACATAAATTTTGGTTAGTTTCTAGAAAACATATACAAATCGTACTGCAGGACCGCTATGGGAGCAAGTTAAATGTGATTCACGTTATGACTGCTATGGAAACTCTTTTAGTTCTCAGTTTATTGTGATGGTAGACTTATATGTTTGTTGCCAGGCCTAGACTTCAGAAGCCCGTAAGAGTTAGTAGCCTGAATCAGATGGTTAAACGGTATGGGCGCAGTTAGGCGGTCCAAAGACCAGTTGGCGCCCGTATTGGCAGGAAAGCATCCCTAGAGGTCATTGGCGTTATCGCACGTTCCAGAACCAGAAATAGAGATAGAATAGGTATATTTTAGAGTTAGCGACACCAGGGTTCTCCAATGTATTGAGTAATTGTCTGCCATCCCTTTAGCCTTATCAGTGATTATAAGTCTTAGTCGAACTAACAGTTATCATGTAGGACGCCAGCAAGCCAGCCCGGTCGTCCGAGTCAGATAAACCCATGGGTACCCCAAGGAGGGGTCCACATCAGTAGTCAGTGACGGGCCAGCACCCTAGCCAGTTCTTGTAAGGTATTCAGGTACAGAGTGCCAGGAGAGGGCCAGCCCTATAGTTGATTAATTAGAAGAATAAAGTAGTTGGCCATTCATAACCCCACAGTTATTCATGAGTTATAGAGGTCCGAGTGGGACATTCAGAGTGTTGTTAGGCCACTTCAGACCTTATTTTAGTCATCCCAGACTATTAGAGATCATGATCACTATCAGGATCCTCTGATAAAATACGTGCACATGGCGTGCCTGCAGACAGTCATACAGATTATCCTAGAAGCGAGTAGCATAGCATGAGGCCCAGAAGGCCAGATACGCTCTCGTTCTATAGATAGATTGATGAATCAGTATAGCATCTGGGTTGGGGTTTCTCCAGTATGAATCTCAGTAAAGCATGTCAGGAGTATGTTATTGTTATCAGTTGAGACCTGTAATTGTATTGTTTTGGGTTGGATTACCTGTATAGCTTTCGTGACCTCCCCAGGGTTAATAGCTGTGTTGACTCGTCTACCAGGGGCGAGGATACATCAATCTACGGGGCGGCATGTCGTCCGCAAGGGAAGAAGATGGGGAGCTAGATCCTCATATTTGTCGTGGTTGTCCTATACACACCCCCGCTGAGCACTTACGCCTGGGGTGTAGATATAAGGAGTCCTCCGAACTCAGGCACAGATATAGTCAGGGGCCCAGCAGGCCCAGTTGCAGATCCAGGGGATCGGTAGGATGCTTTTAGCTGGTAGTTAACTCAGTATGACCTGGATAGGGGTAAATAGATTGAGGTGTACTCACTAGGGCTAATGGGGGCCCAGGTGGGTTATTCTGTGCTGATTGTACCTTCCGGCTTATGGGGGCCAGGTAAGGTTTATGTTTATGTTGCTTTAGTTACTGATAGTTAGACAGTAGGACGCCTCGTTTGTCAGATATGACCCCTACCCTCCTTATTACAGTTATGTTTAGTCCTGATTTCACTACTTCAGTCAGCTTCAGTCCGTTTCCTTACTTCAGCTATTATCAGTTCTATTTTCTTACTTTTAGTCATTTACAGTTATTGCTTTACATACTCAGTACCTATGGTACTGACGCCCTCTTTTGGGGCGCTGCATTACTTTCCTGCAGGTACGTATAGACGAGGAGCAGATCCCTCGTAGTTCTAGTCAGCCGCACAGAGCCATCAGCTCCTTTCTTCCAAACCTTGTGTGATAGAGGTTTACTTCTTTCTGTTTGTACAGTATGGATAGGCCGGGGCCCTGTCCCGACCATCTTATTACTCCTAGAGGCTTGCAGATTATATTATTTCCTTGTGGTTAGATTTATCGGCCGTGTGGGGCCCGTATGTGTTTTAGATTATGTGTGTTGGTCGTGTGGGGCCCTATTTAGCTATTGATTGATGGCCTTGTCGGCCATAGCTCAGTTTAGCATCTGATTTTAGTTTTCAGTTATAACTAGATATCATGGTGGCCTTGTCGGCCCGCATAAGACTCCCTATGTTTGTTGTCTCTGGTTAGCTGTTTATTTCTACAGGTGGCTATAGGCCTTGTCGGTCGGGGGTTGTATTTACATCCGCTATATAGCCGATTGTTTTCTTGATTCTAGAGTTAGAGCCAGCCTTGCACCAGAAGTGCTTGGACTCGGTCAGCTCAGCGGTTCAGGTCCTAGTAGGGCACCAGGTGTCAGTCATGCCTCCCAAAGCGGGGCGTGACACCTACATACCTTTAAATGGTTGATTCTTACACTCCCTTGAATGCCTAAGAATAAATTGAGGAAAACCTTGAAGGATTGCCTTGATCACCTCTCTAGACTATCACTCTTGCATGCATGAATATGAAAATAGCCTATAATGAACTTAACCCCTTTAAAAGTCATTCATAAATAAAAACGACATAGTTTAGGCCTTAGGATCTTAGGAATTACGGAAAATCCCTTACTAAAATCGCAGAAAATAACTGCCAGTTGGTCCCCATGAGGGACCTAACTACTCGTCATCATGGGCCACGACTCGTTAAATCGTCCGCCAAGTACACTGCTCATCAGGTCTCCTGGACTCGTCATGGGTGACTTAATGATCTGTTACTAGTGACCACGACTCGTGGTCACCATCCGTTATGTACACTGCCTCATCTTTATCTTTTCTCACTCATCACTCCCCACGATTGACCTAACGAGTCATGGGGCCTGACCACGACTTGTGGTCACGTACGTGGGGATTCCATTTCCCAAGCTTTAAATTCATCACCTGGCCTCACCACGGGTCACATCACGACTCATAGGCTGCTCCCACGGGTCACATCACGACCCGTTCTGATGCCTGGTGCCAGATTTTAACTTTTCTCCATTTAACCTCTCGGTTCTGATCTTTAGGATTTCGGGGTATAACGCGACCAAAGTATTACATTCTAGTCTCAATATAGCCATTCAAAAGGTGTATCTGGCCCCTTAGGCCTAATGTGACCACTACTCACCCTTGGGATAGTTTGTATAGCTGCCAACTAGCACACCCCATGTGCCTGCACCTGACGAGAGGGTCATGGCAGTGACTATAATCTCTAATGGACGAGATAGAATAGGGCGAGGTCCAGAGTGGCCTAAGAGATAATTTGAAGGTCATTCTAGGACAATGATAGTTCATAAGCGAACAACAAGGTCATAGGCATCTGTCTATATGATTCCTTTTCTTGGGACGACTACAGGGCTGCTACCAATCGGATACGTTCCTAAGCAGTCAACCTTAGCTCTCCATAGACATCTTACTATAACTCTTAGCCTAGAAGTAACACTGTGATACTCTGGTTCTAGTCCCTTTGAAACTTAACTTAGTTTGTCCAGATTTTATATGGCTCCTCTGGACGGTTCATAGCCACGTAGGCAGGTATATCTAGGCCTAGCCCTTCACAGCAACATGTACCTGGGCATTTATAAGAGTATCCTGGGATTTTGGCCTCACATATCACTACTAATAAGGTTCCCTTCATAGGGCATCGACTAGTCTATCAAACTTGTAACAACTGGAGTGGTTTCCTGAGCGACCTGTAGGACAAGCATTGAGTCGGCTGAAATTAACGATCATTCAGTCAATCATATGGCAAGCTGTCACTCAGTTCACTAGGTAATCCTGGTGCCACTAACTCAAAGGTAAGACCACCCTATCCCAGTTCTGGCCCTGGAGGCGTCATGGTACGCCAACAGCCTCGAGGTGAGCTTTACTAACAATATAGGCGTCAAGCTGAAAGTTATGTCGCCCGGCTATGCCCTATGCTTTCCAACTTTACCAAGTTAGGCCCAACATCTATTCACAAGCTTCCAAGGCCTTGGCACGACAGCAAGGCATCAAAATCCCCACTAATACTATGAACAAAAGAACAGAGGAGTCCTTGTGACACTCCTAGCATTAGTCACACTTAACATACAATTTCCCGATGAGAAATACTATGAAATAATCTCACTACGTCTTGCAGTAGCTAACCACAACATACATAATTCTTATCTACTAGCGGCAACTAATTGATAAGGGGCATATTTATATGCCAAATCGATACTCAAATGTATAGCTTTTGCCTTGTTTGTCTAATAATGTGTGTACATTCTCATGTAAATTGT
>JACEIK010002143.1:27863-38456 GCA_018107945.1 Datura stramonium | reverse complement strand
TCACCCCGTATTCCTATTCCTGTGGGTTCGACATTCCGGTTCTTAAAAAGAGCCACTGTATTACTTGTACGACCCGTACACTTGCGGGCTCATCACTAATTACAACATATAAGATCATTATCTACGAGCAATAGCTAATCACAACATATAAGATCCTTATCTACTTTCGAGGGCATAGGTCGTATCACTATACGATGAGAATAACTTGTCGAAGAGATAAGCCTTAACATACCTTGAATGTTGATTCACGTTTATCCAAATAGTTCTAACCTGCAGCCGATAATTCCACTCAATTGTAGCCCTTACACTGAGAGAATATAGCTATTCTTAATAATAAGAATGGCCAATAACAATATATTTCAAAAACATTAACTATAAATCGAACTTCATTCAATTCGGCCGAAGGCTTACAAATTTAAGAGATTTTAGAAGGTAGAAATACTTACCTATCACTTGTAGCTGCTTAGGACTCAATTATAAGTGATTCCGATAATTTTTACTCGGTGGGTTTTCGGTACTCCAAGTGAGTTTCCAAGAAATAAATTCGTAGGGACGTTCCTCGTAGGCCTAAAACTAGTTATCCAACACGAATTTGCATTGAATGGAGTTTAATGGCGTAATTCTGCCAAAAACCTATGGAAAGTTAAGAGGAATCATCATAGGGGCTGAGGGTCTGAGGGTCTGATTTCGGAAATGTTTTGAATGAATTAAATCCCTCACTTAAACATATATATAGGGAGACAGTGGAGGGGAGGCGCGGCGTGCCACCCACAGCACCAAGAGTCGGGCGCGACACGCCGCTTGCGGCGCTCCTTGTGCCCTACCTCTGCTTTGGCCTCCTACTCACTCAATTCCATGCTCATTCATTCAATCCTCGGGCCCTTCCTCACATGCGTTGTACTCTAAAACTCTCCACATACGTATGCACACGTCGATTGAATGATCAAAAGTTACGGTGTAACGCACTCTATTGAAAACAAAAGAACACAAGCAAAATGAACAAGCACATTACATAGCATGACTACTGTCTCCACAACCATCCAATTACTAGTTATTACAAACCATTAGCACTTTAATAGAAATTAACGACACAGATATTTGATAACGATTCCATAGCCTAGTATAAAGATATAAAAAAGATAGAATACAATAAAATTCTATTTCCCCCACCCCACACTTAAACATTGCATTGTCATCAGTGTATAAACATATCATAACAAAAAGGGAGAGAGAAGAACTTCCTAGGCCTCTAAGAATAATCGTCATCGTCGAGACTAAAATCCTGATCATCAGCATCCTTTGTGTCATCGACCATCATTGGACCTGTGGTGGCATCATCCTCATCATCATCGACTATATCTGTCAGCACTATAGGCTCATCATATTCTATTAGCTCGAAAAATACTGGTCCCACTTTGCACATCATCATGCCACTCTCGGTAAGCGGGTACCACTCCTTTAGTGAAATCATCTCCTCAGTAGTCACAAGTCTGCCCCCAATCCTTAGTTGCAGGTAAAACATCCCGAACATGCAGTCTCTCCAGCTATCATCCCCAGCGTGGCACTTGGCTGGAGTGAGAGACGGCCCATACACAATGCTTGGCTCCTTAGATTTTATCACATCTATCAACTTCAATGCAGAGTGCCCTGCTAGTGGTAGCAGGAGGTCAGCATCCTCTTCTTTGATGTTATGCTCCCTCAAGTACTGGTCAATAGGCTACCGTAATAATATCTTCATCGGTAATTGTCCCTAGACCACCGCATGTTGTCTCTAAGCACTGTGCCAAATTTAATCAGAAGACCTTTCATAAGCATGTACACCAATACTACCCTCTCTAGAGTGATCTCAATGGTATGCTTCCCGGGAAAGAGCACGGCATTAACCAGCTTAACCCATACTCTGGACTCTTTGATCAAATAAGAGAACGAAAGTGAAGAATGAACATCAGTCTCACTCCGTGTCCACATAGCTACTGAATACTCTCCACACAATGTGTGGCAGATGTCTCTACAAGGGCGCTTCTCAAGCAATAGGAAAATACATCTCTGGGTCCTCAACGTATGTTCCAAGACATTCATTGAATGATCTGCTAGTAAAACAGACCACTTAACTCCGCACTTTGACATTTGTGCTCTCCTTATAAGTCATGTTCCGGTTCGCATAAAACTTCCTCAGTAGAGTAAGGTTACACTTCTTTGGCTCTGCAAACACATATTCCAGCCCCATTGTATGGACAGTGTCACGGATGGGCTTTCATCAATTTGGCCTCTTTCTGCGCATTGAACCATTTGAGGCCATGCTCCTCAATATCTTGGGCTCTGAACCTCCTAGCAGGGGGTGCTCGTGAGGCCGATGAGTTGGGAGTGAATTCCTTTCTCATCCTTTTGAACCCTTTTCTTGAAGTCTCTACCTCTTTGCCTTTGTTTGAATGTGAAGCCATAGCACCTGCAACAATAAACAACATCCTAGCAAAAATTAGCTCATGAACATCATATCTAGCTAATTAAGTATATGAGATGTAAAATGACCCCACATTTAATTTACTAGAATGGTGGTGAAAGTTTTTCAAATAGGATACTCAGAATTCTCCCATTATGATGTCAAACTTAACAACCCACCGCAATCACAATTTTTTTCACAGATATTCATTGGCCAAATTTATGAACCTCACTACTCTCTTTGTGCAATTTTCAATTTCCTCCTTACAAGAGTGCTTCCAATTAGCCACTCCCAACAACTTCACCAATTCACACTAAATCATGCGTAGAGAATTTTCACGATGTACACCCAAAACGAAAAAAAATTCTTTCTTTTCAACATTCCTCCATAATGAATTCTAGCAATTTCAAATTCCCAATATTCTCAACAATCACAAACATTTTAAGAAGTATCGTCTTCCACAATAGTAAAAAAACCTTAACAATTTCATGAAAAATCACTACCACCCTTACAATACATTTCTTCATACCCACAACTCAACAATCAACAATACATCAACCCAAACAAAAATATATCACTATCATACTAAATATACGGGTTTGAAGTCATGGGAGACCCAATTGTCAAATTCATGACATTTCCCAACAATGGTGGACATAGGTCTAGTTGGGAAAGAAGAGAGAGTGGGTGAGCATGCTTTCAAGAAAGATAATACTAAAGGAGAGAAGAGATTTACTTACTTGAAGTGGAGAATCTTGCTTCACCCAGCTTTTGAGAAGACAACAATGGGGGAATTGGGAAGTGGGAGTTACAGCTTTAGAGAGAGGGAGAGAGTCATGTATTTTTCTTATTTTTCATAGAGAGAGATTGAGTGGAAAATAAAAATAATGGGTGGGGAATAGGGTTAAAAAAAAATTTGACCCATATACCCTTGGCGCGATGCACCACCCAATACACCCAACACTTGGAAAAAAATTAATTTTGGACCTTCAAGACCTGGTGTGGCATGCCAGTTGTTTCACCATGCTTTCAAAAAAAATCTGAAGTTTGAGACCTGGTGGGACACGCTAGGAAATACGTCAACCTTAATAAAAGAAAATTTTGAAGTTGTCGATCTGACACATCACGCCAGGCAATATGCCCATACTTTTTTGTCAGCTTCCTTCTTTCACATTCATCCTCTTCAAGTTCCTTGTTCATCTCTACAAAAACAAAAAAAATGCATTAGAAAGATGGTTGCCTCCCACCAAGCACCTTATTTATAGTCGTGGCACGATATTCACAGGTTGCCTCCAGTGCAGTGCCTAATTTGATATCGCGACACGATGCAAGACTTCTCATTCCCTTTTTAAGGAAATCGAAGTCTTCCTTCTGTCAAACTCTCCTCCATAGTAGTGCTTCACCCTTTGACCATTAACCAGGAAGGCCTTTTCCGTCCCCAAGGGCTTCAACTCCACTGCGCCATGCGCAGTCACATTCACAATCTCAAAGGGGCCTAACCACTTCAACCTCACATTTGATGCATACATTCTTTTCTAGACGGAGATAGAGGAAAATAGAAAGATATGGAAGAAAACCCTCCTGAAAACAAAGATTCTATTTTCAATAGTTTCAAAGAGCTTACCCCTAAAAAACTTCAGCCTCGAATTGTACAACAGCACCATCTATCTGGGCCTAAACTCACGAGGATGGATATGCTTATCATGTCATTTCTTCATCTACTCCTTATATAACTTTGCATTTTTGTATGCACTGAAGCAGAACTCATTAAGCTCATGGAGCTGCAACAACTTCTTTTCTCACACAGCCTTTATATCAATATTCAACCTTTAGATGGCCCAGTACACTCGGTACTCTAGCTCAATTGGAAGATGACACGCTTTTCCAAATATGAAACTATACGGTGAGGTGCCGATAGAAGTTTTAAAAGCAGTCGTGTACGTCCAAACTGCATCACCTAACTTGCTAAACCAGTATTTCCAGTTTATGATCATTGTCTTATTAAGGATTCTTTTGATTTCTCGATTAGACACCTCCACCTTCCTGTTGGTCTGCGGATAATAAGTTATGGCTACCTTATGCTTCACATTGTATTTAGCCAATAGGTTATTGAAAAGCCGATTACAAAAGTGCGTACCTTCATTACTAATAACAGCTCGAGGTGTCCCAAAATGAGTGAAAATATTCTTCTTTAGAACCCTGATTACCACTTAAGCATCATTTGTAGGCAACGACATTGCCTCCACCCATTTCGACATATAGTCCATAGCTATAAGAATGTACTTATTAAAGTTCGATATGATAAATAACCCCATGAAATTGATTCCCTTGCAATCAAACACTTCTATCTCCATAATGCCTTTTTGAGGCATCTCATGCCTTCTTGATATGTCCCCTATTCTCTGACAATTGTCACAAGATTTCACAAATGTATATGCATCCTTGAACTGGGTAGGCCAATAAAATCTAGATTGAAGGACCTCTGCAGCTGTCCTATCTCCACTATGATGTCCTCTATAGGAGGAGGAATGACAACTCTCCAAAATCTGCTGCACCTCACCTTCAGGCACACATCTTCTGACTAGTTGGTCTGGCCCTACTTTGTATGAAAACAGCTCATCCCATATGTAGAACCCACTATTATGAAGGAGCCTTATCTTCTTGTCCGGAGTTGCACTCGGAGGATATACTGCACTTACCAAAACATTGACTATGTCGGCATACCATGGAAACTCAAGTACATTGACAACAAAAAACTGACCATCATGGAATGTCTCCATAATTCCCATTTCACAATAAACATGCCTCCTATCCTCTAGCCGAGAAAGATAATCTGCAACTTGATTTTCTGTGTCTTTCCAGTCTTTTATCTTAATATCAAACTCTTGCAGTAACAATATCCACCGGATGAGCCTTGGCTTATAATCCTTCTTGGCAAACAAATATCTTATCGCAGCATGGTCAGTGTACACCACCACCTTTGTGCCCACTAGATAAGCTCTGAATTTGTCAAAGGCAAACACCACTTCCAATAACTCCTTCTCAGTCATTGTGTAGTATTTTTGAGTTGCATGTAGTGGTTTGCTTGCATAATAGATGGGTTGAAATCAATTTGCTCTATTATTCCCCAGAACAACTCCAATGGCAAAATCACTTGCATCACACATTACGATGAATGGTAATGACCAATCTGGGGCAGTGATAATAGGTGTTGTTATCAACTTTTCTTTCAAAGCATTAAAGGCCTACACACAATCTGCATCAAATGAGAACTTAACATCTTTTTCTAACAACCTACACATATGACTTCTTATATGAACCTCCTGTAGAAATTAGCATGTCCCAAGAAACTATGCACCCCTTTCATAGACACCGGGGGTGGAAGCTTTTCCATGGCTTCAATCGTAGGTCGATCGACCTCAATACGTACCTTTGAGATCTTGTGACCCAAAACTATTCCTTCGCGTACCATGAAATGGCACTTCTCCCAATTCAAAACAAGATTGGTCTTCTTACACTGAGCTAACGCAGCATCCAAATGCTTCAAACAATCATAAAAATCATCCCCATAGACTGATAAGTCTTCCTTGAACACTTCCACAAATTTTTCCACCATGTCAATGAAAATAGCCATCATATACCTCTAGAATGTCCCTGGAACATTATACAATTCAAACGAGCATCCTTCTAAATGCAAAGGTACCAAATGAACAAGTGAAAGTAGTCTTCTCTTGGTCCTCCTGGGTTATCGTGATCTTGTTGAACCCAAAGTACCCATCCAGAAAACAGCAAGAATCATGCCCAACCAACCTGTCCAACATCTGGTCTATGAAGGGTAGTAGGAAGTGATCCTTCTAGGTGACTGTGATAAGCTTGCGATTATCAGTGCTAATCTACCACCCTATGACTGTTCTTTGCGGAATAAACCCATCCTTCTCATTCTGCACCACTGTCATCTCACCCGTTTTTGGGACACACTAGACTTGGCTCACCCAGTGACTGTCCAAGATAGGATAGATGACACCTGCATCTAGCCACTTTATCACCTCTTTCTTCACCATCTCCTTCATAATTGGATTCAACCTCCGTTGGTGTTCTACACTAGGTCTTGCACCCTCTTCTAATAATATTTGTGCATTAAGAATGAGCTCTTTATACCCTTGATATCATCTATGGTCCAGCCGATTTCTGTTATATGATCTTGTAGCACCTTCAACAACCTGTACATCAGACAACAAAGCAGACATTATCACAAGTAGTGTGTTATCACTGCCTAAATAAGCATATTTTAGATGATATGGCAAGGGCTTTAAGTCAAGAACTGATGCCTTCTTAATAGAAGGTTTTGGTTTCTCCCAAGTCGATGGTCTATCAAGTGTCTCAAAAGTTGCCCCTTTCCTAACATAGGAACTGGTGTCATCCAAAGCATTTACACAATCAGTGACCTCTATACTATTCACCTACTCTGTCTCATATACTAGAGCTCTCTTAAATGGGTCCTCTTGTGATAGATATTGCTCTAATGCCACCTCAAATATCTCGGGCTACACCACACTGATGGCCTTTAGCTCCTCATATTGAGATGGTAGTCTTGCCACTCTGAACACATCAAATACTTCCTCCTAGCTATCCACTATCATAGATATCTTCCCTAACTTCACCCTAATTATTGCATCTGTCATAGCCAAGAATCCTCCCCCCAAAATGATGGGCACTACTTCATCAGCTTCATAATCAAGGATGATAAAGTCCACTAGCAAGATGAATGGTCCCACTTTAATAGCACATCCTCAATAATACCATCAGGGTACGTGATTGATGTATCGACCAACTGTAAAGTCACTGTAGTATGATATGGTTCCCCTAGCCCCAAAGTTCTAAACAGAGATGCAGGCATAAGATTTATGCTTGGGCCCAAATCATATAGTGCTGAGACAATATCTCTAGTTCCAATGATAACTGGGATGATGAAGCTCCCAAGATCTTTCAACTTAGGTGGAATCTTATTTCTCACCCAAGAACTACACTCCTCCGTGAGAGCCACAGTCTCAAACTTTGTTAGTCTTCTTTTGTTGGCCGCAATATCCTTGAGATATTTGGCGTATTTCAAGATATCCTACAACGAATCTACCAGTGGTATATTCATGTGCACTTTCTTTAAAATATCTAAAAATTTCTTGGACGTTGATTCCTCCTTCAACTTTTTAAACCTCTGTGGAAATGGAGGAGGTGGCATGGCCTCTACTGTTTTCGATTGTGAACGACTTGACTAACCATCCTCCTATTTTGATTCTGCGGTCTATTCTGGCTCCTTTTCTGCCTTTGCTCCTCTATCTCTGGGTATCACTTCACCTAACTCCTTTCTACTGCGTAGAAAAAATTACTCTTACATTCTCTTTGGGATTCTTCTCTAAATTGCTTGGAAGTGCCTCTAGAGGTCTAGTTGTCTGCTAAATTATAATTGGCCCATTTGTCATTCCAGCTCATGAATAGACTTCTGCATCTCATTAACAATTTGGGTTTGCTGACACATTCATTACTTCATTGTTTCCTCTAATGAGCTTGTAACACCCCAAAAGTCCCTAAGATTAGACTCGAGGACTGAAACAAAAACCAGAAAAACCTACACCGGTTTACAGGACGAGTCGTCTAGTGACCCATTATGTCACTCGACGGGCCGTTGAGTGAATATCGTTGTGTGGTGCAGGAGTTGGGAAAATGTTAATTCTTCCAGGGGACTAAACGAGTTGAGGGATGAGTAGTGGTGTCACTTCACAACTCTTCAAGTTGGTTATTATTTGGGAAAGTTAGAAAGGTGAAAAATTCCAGTAGTGACGATGAGTGGATATGACGAATAGTCTAATCACCTAATGAGTCGTTAGGTGACTCGTCCAGTGTAGAGGAAGGGTGAAACTTTGAGATTCAAAGAGTTATAACGAGTGGTGAAATGATCCATTAGATAGGGTGATAAATCATCAAATAGGGCATCAAGTTAAGATAAGAAAGTTGGAATTCTGTCCAGTGATGACGGGAGGTCAGGAAGAGCTGTCAAGTGACCTAACAAGTCGGTTAGTTCACTCGTTAGGTCTGACATTACCATTTTTCAGTCAAATCATTAAGGTGTTTTTATAATTCCTAAGTTCCTAACTTCTAAACTAAGTCATTTTAAGCCTCCTAAAAGGTGTTCTAAGGGATTCATTCATCTCAAATCCTCATCCCATTCCAAACACTCATATTGGAAAATTAATTCCCTCGAGGCTCTTAAGAAAAAAGCTAGGGTTCTTCATCTTCTTCAATTATTCTTAGGTCTCAAGACAAGTCAAGAAATCAATTACCCAAGTATGCAAGGTTGTGAATGGGAGAAATCCTTCCTCCTTCATGCCCAATTTCAACCCAACTCTATGATTTCAAGTCTCTAAGCATGTCAAGTTAAGATCTAGGGTTTTACCTGATTTTCATGAAACCATCCATGCACTCTCTATGAGTTTAATCCTCTCATGTTTCAATTGATGTATTATGGCTATTAGGGAAGATTTTAACCCTCAATTACTTCTTAATACATGATTTCAAGTTTATAAAGAATATGCCCTATTATGCATGATTATGAATTTTCAAGCTTATGAGCCCATGATATCAAGTATGATGAACTATCAAGTATGCATGATTATTTATGATTTATTAACTTACAATTCCATAATTTCAATTTTATTAAGTTAATTCAAGAATATATTATTTTTCTTGCAATTTTAAGTTCAAGTAGCATGACCAACTCTATGGCACCCTTTCATGAATATTTTCCCACATGTCAACTACTATTACGATTATGATTATGATTATGATTTCATGATTCAGCTATCCCATGCAAGTTCAAGTATGATTTCACGATAATTTATGAGCCATGTATATGTTTTAGGAGTAGTGTCTAGCACCGAGTAGGCAAGGTGTTTAGGAAAATCCCGAGTCTCAGAACTACGTGCCAACATAGGTATATGTTCATATTTAACCCTATGGGGTCTCATGAGTGATATCACGCTTGTCATCATTCCTTGCCTTGGCAAGTTTCGGACGGTACTATCCACTTGAGCAAGATAGTTGGGGCATTATATAAGCTCTATCATGATTGTGTTGGTTAAGACGAAGCCTCCCATTTTTCATCATGTTTTTAGATACTCATATTCATATCATATGATGTCATGTTTTGTATCATGTTTGACCCACTAATTAGTTTATGAGTTTTCACTATGTTTCCAAATATGGAACGCTATATGATTTCTGTTTCTAAACCTTGAGTCATTATGTTCAGTTTACAATGAAAAGTTTAAGATTATGTATACCTCATATGCATGGATTTTAGCATGTTACCCTTACTATTATGATCTATTTTGATTTATATTCATGATTTCATGCTATCATTTTACCAGCATATTTTACTTTCTCTACATACTTAGTATATTCAAAGTACTGATCGCATACTCTATGTTATATCATCTCATGATATAGGTTAGGATGATCCACCTTAGTCCCATCATTAGCTTGATCCCGCTTAGTACAGCTTTATCCTAGTCTTGGTGGGTCCTTATCATTTGAGGATATTATCAGCTTATGTTTTTATCTATCATTTCAATTTCAGACTTAGCAAACTAGTTGGGGAAGTTGTCCCATCGATCCATTTGAGGCTTTTCAGATAGATATGTAGTAGTTGACTCACACATTGTGTTATGTCACTCTTGTTTATGTTATATTATGTTCATGCTTTATTTCTTCTTAGTACTGCTCTCATTCATGCTATATATATTGTCACGCCTCGCCTTGGGGGTATGACTGGCACCTGGTGCCCTAACAGGACCTGGACTGCTAGACTACTGAGCCTAAGCACATCTGGTGCCTGGCTGGCTCTAACTCAGATTCATGGAATCAACCGGCAATATAACGGCTGTAAATACAGCCTCCGGCCGACTGGGCCTATAGCCACTTGTACTGTAACATCAGATAACCAGAATCCTACTCATATAAGGAAACCTATGCGGGCCGATAAGGCCACCATGCTGTATAATTATCTCTAACTCAATATAATGAATACTGAACATCTACGTGACCGGCAAGGTCACCACTACTATCTGAATACGACCCCACACGGCCAACACAATCAACAA
>JACEIK010002142.1:199096-216966 GCA_018107945.1 Datura stramonium | reverse complement strand
ATTTTTTTTATTCCTGACATAATCTTCTGCATATTCCAAAGTGAAGTTTTGAGAAGCTTTATCTTGAAAATCGTAATTTTGCTCTATAAATTAAATTTTATAATATCCTTCTCACTTGATCTTATTTTCTCTTTATATGATCTGATATTTAACAAATGTATACAGAAATGTCACACCTTACTCATCTCGCCCTCATTGATAGTCTGATGTGACGAACAACAACTCTTCCTCTCAACACTACTTATAAATGTATCATTTGATATGATTTCCAAGTATTCATCAAGGTTTATGACAATAGCATCTCTTGTTTAAGGAAATTTGGTGTTATATTTAAGAAATGGTATTGACACAGTTTCTCAAAAGTCAAGACCCAATTTTTCACTATATGATTATTGAAACTATTTCTAACCATGTGTATTTTGAATGAACGAAACAATGTAGAAAGAAGTACAAGAAGTCATAGAATCATCTCGGATGTTGATAGATAAATATCATGTAATAAATCTTCATAGTTCACAGCCACTCCACAATCTAACTCCATAAAAAAAAAGATCTCTACCACTCACTTGACCGAATAGTTGATTTACCGAGATGACCTTGCAGTTCTCTTGAGCCTCATTGTCATGACTAAAACATTGGTCCAGATCGAGATACGGAACCTAGAACCATGAATAGCTTCAAATCGACCCATGACATTAACATGATAACTAAAGCACATACATCAAGCAAAAGATGATAACTGGAATCATGAATAAGCAGAAGTATGAATAACATAACAGTCATAACACAGAGTCTACTCTCTACAAAGCTAAAAATCTACATGTTTGTTTGATAAGCCTCTAACATATCTGATGAGCTGATGGGACAACATCCCCAACTAGCACTCTAAAACCTGAAACTGAAAATAACATAAATCAACGCTAAACTAAAGATCCTTGAAAGATGAGCATTCACCAACAATAAAACCTGGGCTAAACTGCGGGAGAGTTGTCTAGCAGCGGAACTGAGTCTAATCGTCAGATCCTGTATCATGAAATGATATAGCATAGAGTATGCGGTCAGTACTTGGAATGTGTTGAGTATGCAAGGTAAGTAAAACATGTTGAGTAAGTATAAACTGAAATCATGTATATAAACATAAATCATAAGATCATGAGAGTAAAGCTGCATGCTGAAATCTGAATCTAAAACATATTTAATAACAAGATGAATATCATATCTGAAAAGAATGACTCAAAACTGAAGATAAAAATCATATGAATTGGCATAACTGAATCGTGAGTAAAAGCTTATAAATTGAACATTGGGTCAAACATGTTGTAAAATATAATATCATAAATCGTGAACATGAATAACTAAAATCATGAGGAACAATGGAAGACTTGTCAAAATCGACACCATCACGATAGAGCTTATGTGATGCCCCAAGTATTACACTCAAGTGAGCAAAGCCACCCAAAATCTTTCCAAGGATAAAGACACTACCATGATATCGATATCAAGCTGAAAGCCTCTATGGGGCAGGGGAAACTCACAAGGGAGGTCCTAATGTATATATATACCTACGTTGGCGTGTAGTTCTGAGATTTGGGGTTTACACATACCCCCAGCCTACTCGGTGCTAGACACTACTCTAAAAAACATGCAAGGTTCTCACCATCATTTTTCAATGAAGCTGAAGACATACCATAAGCTAAAAGTAAGAATATAGACTCCAAAACCATATGGTAAGCTGATTTAATAAAACTGAGTTGAAATCATGAAAACATGCTTAACCTATGTGGGCGTACCCAAAATTTTAAAATTATGCATACTTAAAATAGACTTCATAAGTCAAAATCATACATTCATACATGGGTAATTTGTAAACATTCAATCCTGTTAGATATCTTATCACACTTGAAATCATAAATCATAAACTTAACTTTTCATGAAACTTGCATAATTGGACATAACTTTCTAATATTTGAAATCATGAATTTATAATCAAAATTGGTATAAAAATATGCCCATAAATCTTAAAACATGCTTTGAAACACGAAGGGAATTGATCCATAAATGAATCATAGAGAATTTCATAAAATTAGGATAAAACCCCATAAGATCATGAACTTGATCTAGAACTTAAATTCATGGAATTGAGAAGAATTTTAAACATGAGAGTGAAATAAACTCTCATTCATAGCGCTACATACTTGGATGAGCTGAATATGCACTTGTCTTTGAAAGCCCAAGAGATTTGGAGAAGAAATTGAAGGGTTTGAGCTTGATCTTCAAAGGAGAAATCCTAATCTTGCATGCATGGGAGATGAATAAATTAAAATAAGTTAGACTCCCTTAAAACCCTCTTTTCACAGCTTAAAACGATATAGTTTAGGATTTATGATAATATCCTTAATAAATTTGCAGAAAAACTGATCCTGCTAGCTATCACGACTCGTACCATGAGTCGTATTATCCTCCTACGCCTCGCGATATCCTCCCGTACTGACCAAGTCTAAAACCTCCAATCCTCTAAATATTTTCACGAATCTTACTACGATCCGTAACAGACTATCATAAGTCGTATCAACACTAGTACAATCCGCATCTGAAAAATCTCAAGTGCTTGTTACAATCCATACGAGTTATACCCAAACACTATGACTCGTAACGGGAATTCGTGGTCTAGGGAAAAGAATCTCTGAACTGAACCATGGGTCTTCCTACAACCCGTACCAAAAACCTATGACTCATAGGTTGAGTCATACTGAAGAAATTCTCCAAATTTTCCTGGTAATCACATTTTAAATCTCGAGTCTACTCTTAAGAAATTTCAGGATATTACACTCATCTATTTTTATAATTATTGTTATTTCAATATTTTTAGGCTCAGTGATTTTTCTGTACAAATTGATTTAGGAGTTCGAAAAGTGCTGTAGAAATAATTGTCACTTTATGATTTTTTTTATTGCAACAAAATGGAGTGTGGAATAGGTATAACTTGAAAGGATTAATGAAGTATCTTTTAGAATATAATTAAGAGACCTATAAAGTGCCTCATTAAAACCTTCGAAAAAATTCAGTGGAAAAAAATCTCAATAAAGAAAAAAGAGTATATATATCTAATAATACACATTGCAGCTACCTCATTTAAAAATTTTCTAGAAAAATCTAATGAAATAATATCTTGATTAAGAAAAAAGAGTACAACTCATATTTTACTTCCCCCGATTAAAACATCAATTCAAAAGCTTGATCTTTGCATGTCAATCTTGTGCACCATCTTCTCGAAAGTTGGAGCTGGTAGAGACTTGATGAATAAATTAGTTATATTATCTCTCAAACAAATTTGTGTACATTGATTTCACCATTCTTTTGAAGATTATGTGTGAAGAAAAATTTTAGTGAATTGTGTTTCATTCTATCTCCTTTTATGAATTCTCCCCTCAAATTATGTTATGCATACTGCATTATCTTCATATAAGATTGTGAGTATCTCAAATCATATTTTTTTCGAATGAGATTTATCAGTGACCTTAGTCTTCTCAACTTGCTTTATGAATAACTATTGTCTCAACATGATTTGATGAAGTAGCCACAATAAACTGTTTTGTAGATTATCAAGATATGACAATATCCCCACATACGAACACATAGTTTATTTGATATGAGTTTTATGCAGATCAGATAAATATCCTGCATTGGCGTAACCAATAATATTGGGACTGCAATTGTAAGAATAAAATAAGCTCATATCGGTAGTCCCTTTTAGATACCACAATATGTATTTGATTTATTCCATTGTCTCATGGTAGGAGAAAAACTATATCTTGCTAATAAATTAATTAATTGAAAATATTATGCCAGGTCTTGTAGTATTATCAAGATGCATTAGTGCATCAATCGCACTAAGACATGGTACTTCAGGACTAAAAATTTTCTATTTCTTTTCTTGAGTTCAGAATGGATCCTTATTCACATTAATGATCAAACAATCATCAAGTACTTTATGGATGTGCTTCATCCATAAAAAATTATTTTAATACCTTTTCTGTATAGGTAGATCAATGGACAAAGATATCGTTGGTCAAATGTTCAGTTTACAAACCAAGACATATTTTTTTCTTTTCAAGATCTTCCATCTCAAATTCCTTCTTTAATTATCAAGTTCCTTGAGAAGCTTTGTTGAAGTTTTAGTGAGGTTTAATCCATCAATATAGATAACAAGTACAATAAATTCTAATATTATTTTTTTAACAAAAACACAAAGGTAAGAAAAGTCGTTATTGTATCCTTTGTCGATGAATATTCACTAAGATGGTTAAGTCACTTCCATCTTACTTGATTTTCTCCATATAAGGATTATAACAAGTTTACATAAGCTTGTAAATGCTTCAATAATTTTGAATCTTTCAGTAACTTTCATATACTTTTGTCAAGTGGCAACATTCATTAGTATTTGCGTGACATCTTTTGGTGTTTGGACTATAGGTTCAATAAGCTTTACACTTATCAAGATACATCATTTCACTTGATAATTGTTTCTAAGTTAGCATGCTTTAGTAGACGTAGAATTTAGATCCTCACAATGTTTTATATTATGGCACACAATATTCTACCAAAGATATTGTCGACGAGATATTCATTTTGTATCGGTTCGCGATGCGATATAACTTACTGTGATCTTATTATTTTATTATTTTTAGGTACCTGAACCTCTCATGAGGCTTCATAAATGTATGTCACAGGCTCTTCAATAGCACATTTCCTTCTTATTATGATCATTTTCTCCTCTCTTTTTTCAAGAATTATTATGTTTGAAATTGATTAGTCTATCATGTTGCATGCATGAGGTAGACTTTGTCCTTAAGGGATAATCAATATGAGCATTTTGCAATTGAAATATAATATTAAATATGGGTAAAAATATTTTTAGCACTTGACCTGAATTCTCTTTTGAATAAGGATCAGAACTAATGATAATCACAACATATTTTTAAGTTGCAGATTGTCACTCCCTTATGTTAAAAAAACTAACATACATGTGCAATATTTATTGAAGAATCCATCTTCGTATGTCATGATATATCATTTAATCATATAACATACATAAAAAATTATTAGATAGAAAACATCTGGTTTCTGATCCTGAACTAATTGAGAGAAAAAAATTAATTATAATTTATTGGTCAGTTGCATCCAAGTGTTATTATATGCAATATATCATATCTCAAACCTATACATAAAACTTTATTTTCATTTGTAATGATTTAGCTATATATCAGAGGCATTCAATATCAAACCAGCTGAATATAAAGTAGCATTATCAAGATGAATTGTCTTGATTACACAATCTAGAAATTATGTTCTTAACTCAATTAATATTGAGCAAGTAACTTTGTGAATGTCAAACTGCAGGTTGACAATAAATGCACATGTAAACATCTTATAGATGAATCAATTTAAGATATTACATGACAAGTGAATGAAATGATATTCACCTTTTATATTTTCAGAATTTAGGAAATTTAGACTCAACATTAGCTGGTATAATCAACTTGTCATGAGAACAAGAAACATAAAAAAAGTTCTTCAATGTATTTTTATATTCAATTAGCACATCATATTTAAATCAGGACGACTAAAACGGTCATATCAATTGATAAAATTATATGTACTAGTAAACTTCGGGTTTATCATGATATGCATTATTTATTTTAGTTAACTTTGGATTTACTATGTCATGAATTTCACATTAATAAATTTCTGGTCTACTATAATATGTAATTTCATCATGCTTATATTTGTAGTACAAATGAGGTAACCTTTCATTTACATATTTCTTACCCTTAGTAATTTGGAGATATTTAATCTTCCAATCCTTTGTAGTCTTAGCTATTTATATTAGTAAACTTCAGATTTACTACAACATGTATTTTGATCATAACAAGTTTGTATAATATAGCATAAAATGAATGTTATAATAATAAATAAACTATTTTGGAGCTTTTAATTTATTTTTCATAATAAAATATTATTTGGAAACCTTGATCATTAATTTCGTCCTATTAACTAATGATCTGACACTGCTAGTAGCATAAAAGAAAATTTGATTACACACTACTGATGTCAAATGATATAGTAAACAAGTGAACATTTAAAAATAATTGTAAATTCATAAATAACGAAAAATAGATAATAAGTTCTAAACTTCAGTATTTTAACTATATCATTCAGGAGACTAATTAACATTTAAATATTTTATATTAAAATAAAAATCAACTAGTAATTACATCCTCCGGAAAATATACATGAATTGTTATTTCTTTTAAGAAAATCAATAATAAATAATCATAATTTATTAATGTGGTTATAGTTAGAAAACAGTCTATTCTGTTTTCTTTTGCGTTAAAAAATGATACTAGAATAAAATTATTCAAGATGTTTTTTGTACATGGCAAGTATGTGTTGCAATGACTTTTATACCACAAAAATAACATGTATATTCTTTGTTATTCCATCTCTCCCGAAGGTAAATAATGATATTTATTTCATTCACTTCATGGAATGAAACTTGATTATTTCAATGTGCTTGAAATAAAACATTCATATATTGTTCATTATTTTCCTCAAATATAAGAAGACATTGCTTCAAATATTTCTTAGATACTTTTTTAATTATTTATTCTTCAGGAGAAAAATCTATTCACACCCCAACCCATGCCTAGGTGAGTTCAGCACCCAACATCATTCTGGCCCAACCGTACTATTGTAACTGGCATGAAACTGCGAGTCAACATTTAAACATGAATAAGCATAATGATCAAATAACTGGGATCTTAACCAAATACAATACTGGGATCATAGTATAAAAAGTTACTTTTAAAACAAGGCCCCGAGGAGCAAAACAAAGTTTGAAGCAAGGAACACATCACTAATTGTTTATGAAGCCTCTACTAACTAAAGAACATAGATTGGCTAGGACAAGTTCCCGAGCCTGACCTCTATTAAAATTAGACCAAGATGATACCGAAACACCCTGAGAGATAATAAGGCTCACCGAACGATGAACTGGGTTGGGCCATCTGAGTTGCTTGTTCACGAGAATCTGTACCTGAGACTGTGTTATAAAATAATTCAACGCCCCTAGGAAGAAAGGATTTTAGTACATATGATAATACTATATGTATGAGGGCAAAAATAATTATAACATACGAACTTCAAAGGTAACTGAGCATAGGAAATCACAATAAAGCATGTATGAAATTGTTTTAGGGTTCTAAAAGAAAAATATGTAATATGCCCTTTTTTTATAAAAATATAAATACGAGAAAAATAGCATCTATGTACACTGGCTGAAAACATTGTGGAGATTCATGGTGTAACAGACAAAGCGCTCAATGTAGTCATGGAATCCGGTCCCTTGGGCTTGACCAGATAAGCCACCAACTATCTTGCCTAGTAGAAGACCTGAACTATCTAGATAGAAAGTTATCTGAATGATTCACCAATTTTGGGGGTATACCTGAAGCGCCCGAAATCAATCTCGCTTATCCTACATCGACAAACATAGTTTCAACACATACCCTTAAACAATTCGTGTCATCTCGGTTAGCCATTAACTCAAGTCTGAAATTATTGAATCTTATAGTAGCCCTTGGGCTTATAGTCTAACTAAAAGTTTGGCCTTGTCTGAAGGCTTAATCTTAGCCCTTCAGGTCAACTAATATTCGTACATACACACAAAAATATAGTTTCCCAAACAAAAAGTTTAATGGCTTTAAAAATGATCATGCTTAAATTGAATTCTTCAACTTAAGAAAGCATGAGCATGGTTAAATATATATGCATGAATAATTATTTATACATGTGAGTGTGTCCTTGACTAAACATATAACATTATTCTCAAAACATCTCATGTTTCCTGAAATCCTAAGCATAGGGGCAAAATAGTCACTTGGTAACATGCAGAAAGAATTTTTATGGAATTTCATAAACTTTAGTTATGAGTTGAGTTTATGATAAATCATGCCAAACATTTAAGGTTTGCAATGCTTTAGACATAAAATCAGGGAATATAGCTGAATACTTAAAATTATTTAGTGAAGCTTTCATGGAAGTAGAAGTAGAGAAATTAGTGGGAAGAACATGATGTCCCACATTTTTATAGTTTTCTTACATACCTTGATCCTTTAATAAGCAATAGAAACCACTTAGAGAAGACTAGGGAGACGGGTTGTCAAGTTCTTGAACTAGAAGAAGGGCCTCCCATGAAATCTTAAGAGAGAAAAAGCTAGGGTTTACTATTCTAGACTTCCATGCTAGTAGGAATCCCAAGAGAAACTTGGAGGAACTTACTTTAGAATTGAGAGATCTTGGAGGAAGGAGAGAGTTTCGTTTCTAAGAGCTGAGGTAAAGAAAATGAGTATTGAGGTCGGTTTGGTCTATTTATAGATCAAGAAAAAATCTGCAACTAATGGCACCTGGACTGCAGGGATGGATTATTAATTTTAACTTACGATCTGCATCTTGAACCAACAATCACTTGAGGGAAAATTCTCAGCTCAAATGACAAAGAAACTTATAGGACATTTTCTCAAAATATGGTCTGCATGTCCAATCGTCTTTTTTATTCATAAACTCAAAATATCTTGATCTCTACTGACAGTTGAAAGTGCAGTTCATTTTCCTTCCGTATATCCAATGTAAGGTCCGTATCTTTCCATTCGTACCTTGATCCAAAAACTAAATTTTTCCAAGCTTCAACCAAAGGTAGAACTTATGGTTTGTAGTTCCAATGTGCAGTTCGCATGTTCCTTCGGCAACACTTACGTAGATTGCTCTGAAATGCTTCACTTGTATAATCGAAAAATAACTTCACTCACTAGATTCATCCCTCCAACTTATAAGGGTTGTGTACTAAGGTCAGAGACTATTAAAATATCTTCCTCTTTGGATCATTCATTCTCAAATAATGATTAAGGGTACTAGTAGACTCTGAACTCCTAGAAAAATTTTGCTAGAGTTTTCCTTGGAACCGGTACTATCCAAATTTCAGATTACACAACAGTCAACCAGAAATTACATCACAAGCCTCACAAGGAAATTCCATCATAACACATGACAACAACATACCTAATTAACTCACTAAGACCTTATTAGCTTCAAGCCTGTTGGAAATGGGACATTCCAACATCACCATACATAATCTAATAATTCATCCTCACTCCCCTGTAGCTCCTATCTTCTGCTGGGGCTATGCTCCTGTTAGGTATTAGATCATAATAGGAAATTCATGAAATCAAAAAGTAATCAGTTATAGACACGAGTCAAGAATGTAGGAGAAAATTTCACGAAAACTAAGCATTCGGGGAGTATAGTAAGATTTTTATCTCATTATGGAATCTGGTGCTACTGAATAAGGATAGAGATATATACCCGGGGAATCATCCTCCTACTCAAGAAATAATTGTAGATATTTGTCTCTCATCACATCTTCGACTTCCCATGTAGCCTCTTCGACTTTTTGGCTTCTCCACGACACTTTTACTAAAGCAACCTCTTTAGTCCTCAACTTGTGGACCTGGCAATCAAGGATTGCCACTAGAACTTCTTCATAAATTATGTCCCATTGGGTATCAATATTCTCGACTGGCATAATTAGGGGACATATCTCCCATGCATTTTCTCAACATGGACATGTAGAACACCAGGTGCACTGATGCTAACTCTGTGGGTAATTTTAGCTCATACGCCACTAAACCAACTCTCTGCATAATTCTATAAGGACCAATATACCCGGGGCTAGGCTTTTTTTCTTTTCGAACTACATGACGTATTTCATAAGTGAGACCTTCAAAAACACTCAATCATCAACAACAAATTCTCTGTCTTTGTGTCGCAGGTCTATATATAATTTTTGATAGCTGTGAGCAGTTTTCAACTACTCCTGGCTCAACTTAACCTTCTCCACTTTCTGGTAGACTAGGTCAGGTCCAAGCAATTCTGCTTCTCCAGCTTCAAACCAACTAATAGGTGATCTACATCTTTTCCCTCATAAAGCCTCAAAAGGAGCCAACTTGATACTGGCATAGTAGTTGTTATTATATGAAAACTCAATGAGTGAAAAATAATCATCCTAACTACCTTTGAAGTCTAGGACGCAAGCTCTCAACATATCTTCAAGCATATGAATCATGCGCTCAACATGGCCATCTGTTTAAGGGTAGAAAGTTATACTCAAGTTGATATGAGTACCTAAATATTTCTAAAGGATTTCCAAAAATGAGTTGTAAACTGGCGCCTCTAACTGAAATGATAGACAGTAGGGTCTCATGCAACCGGATGATCTCTCGGATATACATTCTAGCATAATCCTTGATTGAGTCTATCATCTTGACAAGCAAGAAATGTGCTGACTTGGTAAGTCGGTCCACAATCAACCAATTTGAATCATGTTTTCAAAATGAATGAGGTAGACATGTCATGAAGTCTATGTTAATTGCCTCCCACTTTCACACTAAAAGCTCTATGTTTTGAGACTAGGACTCCTGATCTCTGATGCTCTGCCTTCACCTACTAGCAATTTGTACATTTAGCCATATGATTGACTATATTCTATTCATGTCTGGCCACCAAAAAATCACCTTCAAGTCATGGTACATTTGGTAGAATCTGGGTGAATGAAATACTGGGAATTGTGCACCTCGGTGAAAATTCTCTTCCATAGTCCCCTTACATCCGGAACAAATAACCTGCCCTAGTATCCCAAGGTACCATCTCCCCTTTGCTCAAAAGCCATGGTCCTGTGCTGGTGAATTTCGTCTTTCAATCGGAGCAAGGTGGAGTTATCGTACTGCTTCCCTTTTACTTCTCCACTAAGGAGGATTTCGTTCCGTTTAGTACCATGGAAATGCCATCCTCAGAGTCTAGTAAGAGAACCCCTAGGCTTTCCAATTGTTGGACATCTTTACCCAGCTTATTCTTACCCTCTTCAACATGACTCAAACTCCCAATGGAGCGTCATGTAAGGACAAAAGCTACTAAATTAGCCTTCTCTGGGTGATACAATATATTTACATCATAATCTTTAAGTAACTCGAGCCACCTATGCTGTTGGAGGTTTAGATCCTTTTGCTTGAAGATATATTGCAAATTCTTATGATCTGTGAATATATCTACGTGGACTCCATATAAATAGTGGCGGCACATCTTGAGAGCAAATATTACTTCGGCTAATTCTAGATCATAGGATGATTAGTTCTTCTTGTAAACCTTCAAATGCTTGGAAGCATATGCCATCATTTACCCATTTTGCATCAACATACACCCAAGACCTGTTCTTGAAGCATAATAATACACTACGAACCTATCGATTCCTTTCAGTAGGGTCAATACTAGGACCGTAGTCAATTTGGTCTTTAACTCTTAGAAACTCTTCTGATAAGTCTCCGATGAACTTAGCCTTCTTTTAAGTCAACTTGATCAGTGGAGCAGACAAAGAGGAAAATTCCTCAATGAACCTCCTATAATAACCTGCCAAATCTATGAAACTCCTAATCTCTGTGAGTTTCGTGAGTCTCGGCTAGTTCTTCACCACCTCGATCTTCTGAGGATCTACCTTAATGCCTTCACGTGATGCCACATGGCCCAAGAAAGTCACTGAGTCTAACCAGAATTCACACTGGGAGAACTTAGCATACAACTAATGGTCTTTAAGAGTCTGTAATATAATTCTATGGTGATCTGCATGCTCGCCTTTCTCCCTCAAATATACAAGATGTCATAAATAAATATTATCACGAACAAGTCAAGGTATGAATTCAATACTCTATTCATGAGATCTATACAGGCTACTGGTACATTGTTTTAGCCCAAAGTACATAATGAGAAACTCATAGTTCTCGAATCGAGTCCTAAATTTCGTCTTCAAAATATCCTCTTTTCTGACCCGCAACTGATGAATCCGAACCTAAGGTCAATCTTGGAGAAGCACTTAGCTCTCTAAAGTTGATCAAAATATCATTGATCCTGGGTAATGGGCACTTGTCCTTAATAGTGCCTTATTTAACTAGCGCTAATCTATACACAGTCGCCAAGTCCTATCCTTCTTTTGGACAAACAAGATTGGTACACCCCAAGGTGCAGTACTTGGTCGAATAAATTTCCTTATCAAGAAGGTCCTTTAGCTGCTCCTTCAACTCCTCAATTTTTCTAGGGCCATTCTATATTGGGGAATAGAGATTGTTTTCATCCAAGAATGAAATCAATCTCGAAGTCAATCTCCCTCTTGGAAGGGATTCCGATAGTTCATATGGAAATACCTTAGGAAACTCGCTAACGACTAGTACTGACTTGAGGTCTCGACCTTGGAGTTTCTCACCCTTACTAGATGGTATGGACTCCTTTTAGAAATCAATTTTCTCACCTTAAGGTAGAAAGTAAACCTACCCTTTGGAACCATAACATTGCCCTTCCACTCAGGCCTCAGCTCATTAGGGAATTGGAACATAACCACTTTGGTGCGATAATTTAGGGTAGCATAATAAGAGGACAACCAATCCATATCTATAATGACATCAAAACCTACCATCTTCAGCTCAACAAGATCACCTCTAATATCTTTGTAGCACTTTATGATCACACAATTTCTATATACTCATTTTGAAAATATCGACTCGCTTCTTGGGTTAGACATTAGAAAAGGTTCACCAAGTCATTTAGATTCTAATCCAAACCTCTGAGAAATATATGGGGCTACATATAATAAAGTGAATCTAGGATCCATAAGAGCATACGCATCAATTGAAAAGATTGGGCGTATACCTGTAGCAATATCTGGAGATGCCTCTAGATCCTGATAGCTTGTTAGAGAATACAAGTGGTTATGAACACCACTTTTGGTTGCACCTTGTCCCTGTTGGACTTGAGTATCCCTGGGAAGAACTGGGGTTGTACCCTGCAATCTCATTGTGCTATCGTCGGCCCTCTTGCCTGCACTAAGGCAATCCCTCTGAAAGTGGCGCTGCTGCCCATACCCGAAACACCTAATCATCCACACTTGACATTTTTCCAGGTTCTTTCTCCCACACCGAATACATTGAGGAAATTCGCAGGATACTTTAAGTCACATTGGCCTGCGATTGAGACTCTAAAGCTCTGTGGTTGTGGCACTGACTATTCTGGCCCCGTTGATCAACCCTAGACCTCTAAGAGAATGTACTAACCGTGGATGAGGCAAGTTCCAATTACTACCAACGAAACACGGGTCTTCTGCTACCCTCCCAGCAATTGTTAATCCTACTCTGTCGATCTATCCTCTTTCCCAAGCATTACTCTTTATTTATTCAGCCAACCTGTTTTCTTTCCTCGGTCTGCTGGGCATAGACTATCTTTCTATCTACATCTATGTATTTTTAAAGTAGGAGGTGACACATTAACCCGTTATGTGCCTTCCAAGGCTATGCACAAATCTGCACATCCTAGCTTGCATAGTGATGACCACCTCTACAGCAAATCTCGCTAGCTGGGAGAACCTGAAGCTGTACTCTCTCACTCTCATGCCACCTTGCCTGAGGTCCATGAACTCCTAGACTTTAGCGCCTCTTAGATCTAAGGTAGGAAGTGGTCCATGAATGCTTTCATGAAGTCGTCCCCTGCTGAGGGGGACGTATCGTCTTCTTGGGATATCTCTCACTATTCCTAACATGTACCAATAATGTCCTTCAGCAGATAGGAGGCGAGCTCAACACCCTTTGTCTCGCTAACATGCATGACCTGAAATCTTCTAAATATCATTTATAAAGTCCTGAGGGTCCTCCTCCACCCAAACCCTGTGAATACTCAAGGGCTCATTTAAGAAATTCCCATATATAAAAAATGTTAGCCTAATTCTGGGGCTAGCATGGACAAGAGTTGATTCCTGCTGCTGGGACTGGGTTACAAAGGCGGGTGAGAATCTGGATTGCTCCTTGAACTTTTTATCTGAAATGCTAGGCTGCTGAAAAAGGACTCTGGGTTCCCCACTAGTTTGCTGAAAGAGAAGGGGATGATAACCTAATTGGGTGACTGACTAAGTAACCCTAAGATTTAGTATGCATTTCTTGGGCTCGATGTAACTCACTAGCCACTCTTTCCGTTAACATATTGGCACTAGTACTAGCCCTATGGTCGGCTATAGTTTCCTTTTCGGAGGCATTCTCAATGCAAGAGCTGAAATTGGTAGAAAAGCATGAGTTAGATTTCATCCTGTAGAGCTCTCTCTATAGCTCGATCCAAGAGTAGAAGAGAAAGGTAGCAAAAATGTCTTCCAACCTCCCAATTATAAATGGGATGCAGTACACACCTGTAATTAGGACTCTACTAGACACGAATTCATACACTCTTTAGGACACACTATGTTTGTTATGCCCCAGCCTAGGGCCTAAGCAAGACTAGCACTCGACGTCATTTTTGGCCCGAGCGTACCACTATAACTAGCATGAAACTACAATACAACATCTAAACACGAATAAGTATAATGATCAAATAGATGGAATCTAAAAAAAATACAATACCAAGATCATATTATAAAAAGTTGCTTTTAAAACAAGGGACTCAAGGAACAAAACAGAGTTTGAAGCAAGGAAGACATCACCAATTGTCTGTGAAGTCTCTACTAACTGAAGTACATAGATTTCCCAGGACAAGGTCCCTAGTCTGACCTCTATCAAAACTAGACCAAGCTAATACCGGAACACCCTGAGAGATAATGAGGCTTACTAAAATCTTAACTATTCATTTATAAGAGTCTGTACCTGAAGTTGTATTATTAAATAATGTAGCGCCCCAAGTAAGAAGGGGCGTTAATACATGAAATCACATTGTATGTAAAAGGGAAAAAATAATTGTGATATACGAATTGAGGAGGTAAGTTGAGCATAGGAATTCAAACTAAAACATGCATGAAATTCATGTAGGGTTCTTAAAGAAAAATATGAAGAATGCACTTTTTCATAAATATATAAATACAAAAGGATAGAGTCTATCTACACTGGCTGAAAATGTCGTGAAGGTTCGTGGTGTAACTGACAAAGCGTCCCATGTAGCCATGGAGTACGGCCCCTTGGGCTTGACCGGATAAGCCACCAACTACCTTGCCAGGTAAAAGGCCTGAACTGACTAGCTAAAAAGTTATCTGAACCATCCGCCACTTTCAGGGGTATACTTGGAACCCTTGGGATCGATCACACTTATCCTACATCAGAAAATGTAACTTCTAACACATGCCCTTGGATGATTCGTGTCATCTTGATTAGCCACTAACTCTGATTTGAAATTACTGAACCTCATAGCAGCCCTTGGGCTCAAAGTTTGACTAAAAGCTTAACCTTGTTTGTAGGCTTAATCTTAGCCCTTGGGCTCAACTGATATTCATACATACACACATATATATAGTTTCACAAAACAAGAAGCTTAAGGGCTTTAGAAAAAGATTATGCTTAAATCGAATTCCACAACTTAAGAAAGCATGGGCATAGTTGAAAATATATGCATAACAATCATTTCAACATGTGAGTGTGGCCTTGACCAAACATATAACATTATTCTCAAAACATCTCATGTTTCCTGAAATCCTAAGCACAGGGGCAATAGTCATAAACTTCATAAACTTTAGTCATGAGTTGTGTTTATGATATATCATTCCAAACATTTAAGGTTTTTAATGCTTTAGACATAAAATTATGGAATGTAGCTCAATACTTGAAAATATTTAGTGAAGCTTTCATGGAAGTAGAAGTAGAGAAATTAAAGAAAAAAACATGATGTTCCACATTTTTAGAGTTGCCTTACATACCTTGATGCGTTAAGAAGAAAGAGAAACCACTTAAAAAAGACTAAGGAGACGAGTTGCCGAGTTCTTGAACTAGGAGAAGGGTCTCGAAACCTTAAGAGAGAAGAAGTTAGGGTTTACCATTCCAAACTTGCATGCAAGTAGGAATCATAGTAAAAGCTTGGAGGAACTTACCTAGAGTTGAGAGAGCTTGGAGGAAGGAGAGAGTTCTGGTTCTAAGAGTTGGTATGAAGAAAATGAGTATTGAGGTCGTGTGGGTCTATTTATACACGGAGGGACCTGGGCTACAACGACGGACCGTTAATTCAACTTGTGGTCACATCTTGAACCGTTAATCACTTGAGAGAAAATTCTTAGCTCGAATGATAGAGCAACTTATGGACCTTATTCTTAAAATGCGGTCCGCATGTCCAATCGTCTTTCTTATCTAGAAACTCAAAATATCTTGATCTCCATTGACGGATGAAGGTACAGTTCACTATCCTTCGGTACATCCAATGTGTGGTCCGCATCTTGCCATCTGTACCTTGATCCTGAAACTTAATTTTTTCAAGCTTCAACTGTCAGTGGAACTTACGGTTCAGACTTTCGATGTACAGTCCGCATGTTCCTTCTGCAATACTTGTGCAGTGATTGCTCTGAAACGCGTCACTTCTATACTCGGAAAAGGACTTTACTCACCAGATTCGCCCCACCAACTCATAAAGGTCGGGGAGTTCCTCCGGGGACACGGGGTATTACAATTTTAAAGTTGTACTAATTCAGGAGTAAAATTTAAAATCCTACTAGTTTCGGAGTAGAGTTTGAAATTCTACTATTTTCATAATAGAGTTTGAAGTTCTACAACTTTGGGAGTAGAGTTCCAAATTCAATTACTTTGAGAGTAGAGTTCGAAATTCTACTGCTTTTGGAATAGAGTTCGAAGTTCTACTACTTCGGGAGTAAATTTCATAGTCTTATTTACTACTTAACAACTAAATTTCTAATTTACTACTACGCGAGTAAATTTTATATTCACTATTTTTGCAAGTAAATTTCATATTCACTATTTCGCGAGTAAATTTTGGAGTCTTAGTACTTCAAAAGAAAATTTTAAAGTTCCACTGCTCCAGGAGTAAAGTTCAAAGTTCTACTACTTCAGAGTAGATTTACGAATGATAAGTCGTGATATATTCAAAACTAAATGCACGTTCATATTTATAAGTTTTACTAAATATTATCATATTTACTTCAAGGAATGGATCTATATTTGTAATATTTATCAAAAGTTCTCATTCTTCGAAAAAGCAACATAATCATCTGAACGTGTCTTAACCAAATAAAATTATGATAACTTCGAACCTCTTTTAAGATATTGCTATTTCAGGAGCAAATCAAGACATATATAATGTAGATTGTTTTTCTCTATCATATGTTCTATAGTAATCACAATTCTATAAAAATATTATCACTTTCGGAGATTATATAATTCTTGCAAATTCTCATTCTTACTCATTAATGGATATCAAATTAATATCATCATATATTTTTCACAATATTGTTCTTCTGGAACAAATATATATATTTTCACAATATTATTCTTCTAAAACAAATATGAGGCATGAATTGACAAATGAATTAATAAGTTGTTCCTCAGATCCATAAATAAAATCGATATCGTTATTAACAAAACATAAATATCAACAAATATTAACCTATTATCGTCATTGAATTATATTCACTTCATTCTTATTTTGCGAATATTGAGAGAAACAATATCAATAAAGAAACAGAATTTTTCAGATAAAGTAATATATTAAAATGTGTTATAAATTAATAATGAAATGTCAAGATAACAAGAGATGCCAAAAAATTTAGGAGAAAGAGAGAGATTTTTATTTCTTTTCAAATTGATGTACAAATGAACTAAATTAACTTTATATCTATAAGAAAACAGAAGGTGCTTACAAGCTTATCTGATTGTAAGTTTATGCAAGTTTATCTGACCGTAAGTTTATCCAATTAAAAATTTGTTTGACTGCAAGCTTATTCAATTAAATGCATATTTACTTGCAAG
>JACEIK010002142.1:77261-193427 GCA_018107945.1 Datura stramonium | reverse complement strand
TGGAATGCCACTTATTTTTTGCTACTTCCACCGAGAAGTAATTTTTCCGACTTTTAAAGACCTTATTTTTATAGAGAATGCTTTCAAAAATATTTTGATCTACCAGACATGGAAAAATTGGAAATTGTTTTCAGGAAAGTATTTTCCTCCATACTAAACACACCCATTATGGAGGAATGAATAGAGGAGGATTTAAAGGCAGTGGAGCTTGGCTAGTTTATTTATATTTTTTAAGAGGGTGATGGCCAGGCCTGCTTGCGTGGACCTAGACTATATCACAGGTACCTACTACCTCCAACTAGTACATGTACCATGTGACTCTCTCTGCCAAGCTTGGGCAGCTTGCACATACCTTGATTATCCTACCGGCTTAGTTTATTTGTACTTGTTTGTAATATCCTTGAATCAATTTGTTTTTACATGTTAAAAATTACAACTCCTCTCATTTGTGTTTTTAAGTAAGTTGTTAAATGTGCATTTCCTTTGAGGAAGAACTAGTTCCAGATATGAACAGTCCCGTGCTAAATACAGAGAGAATAAATGTTCTGATAGGGAGGGTCTCCAATGTGGGCATATGGTCCTCATAGTGATTTCATTCAGCTCAAAATGTGCCAATTTTTAGTTGATAAAGATCATTTTGTAATGAAATGAAAATGATAGGGGAAGTGCTTTTTTTTTTCTGTGGTGTTGGAATTCAGAAGCTAGAAGATTAATATGCCATCAGTATTTTCCCAATTGATGAAAGAGTTTCATATCCCTATTATATATGCTCCAGATTTTAAAAAATGGAAAAGCAGGATGGATACACAAAACAGTGCACAAAAGGAGTACATTGATAATTAAATTGCTTCCATAGATATCCCTGTTTATTAGTTGAGGGATGACCAGAAATCCTTGGTTTAGTTCAAGGATGCAATATCTTGCTTGTTCTCTTTTACACTAGCGACCTGTTTATATTTTCTGCGGCTGATTCTTTCTGTACTGTGAAAGCAACGCTAAGAATTTTTTTGACTGATGTAGCTCAGCACTTGGTCTTTTCTCTTTTCTCCTCTCCTTTTCTTTCCCTTGCTGACACTATTTCTCTCAGTGTCTTGCTCGTTCTATTCAATACAAGCAACCAGTATCCATTTTTTGTCTGATTGTCTTACCATAATGTGAGAGGAGGCTGGAAAACTTTTGACTATGTAATCTCGGAGTGAGAACCTTCCCCCTTTTCTGGTGATACTATTTCTATAGTCCAAGATCAATTCCTCTTATCTTTTATGTGTATATATCTATATACTACCAAATGCATGTCTCTGCTTCCCTTTGACTGGAGTTGTTAACTGGATATATGCTTTCTGCTACAGATAACAAAGGAACTGTCACGGCTACAGAACATTGCTAAGATAAACAAGCTTAGTCCTAATGATATATCAGGGGGAACTATTACTCTAAGCAATATTGGAGGAATTGGTGGGAAGTTTGGTTCCCCACTTATAAATTCACCTGAAGTTGCCATCATAGGAATGGGCCGGATCCAGAAAATTCCCCGCTTTGCTGAAGATGGGAATGTATATCCTGCATCAGTCATGACGGTATGTAGTAATTTAAGGACCTTCATGATGCACCCTTCACACATTGCTATAATCAGATGCATGAGTCAAAACCAGGGTGTGTTCATGAAAAATGATTCAGTATCTCATATGGGATTTGTTTTATTTTTTTTCAGATAAATGTAGGAGCAGATCATAGAGTTCTTGATGGAGCAACTGTTGCAAGGTTCTGCAATGACTGGAAAAAATTTGTGGAAAAGCCAGACCTCCTGTTGCTGCATACAAGATAAATTCTCGAGTACGAAAGTTGAATCGGAAATAATGTACGTCTATTCCAAGACAAAGGCTCATTTTGGCCTTCCTTCTCTTTATATTGTTGGAATAAAGATCATTTGGAGCTTATAGGTGTCCTGACAGAAAGACTCACTTATCTAATAGACCAAGGGAATGTCAGTCTGCAATATAACCTAGTTTGCTGTTGTACTTGGGGAATAATCTGTTGTTGTATTGTGACAACAGCGAAAAGAAAAAAAAAAGAAATATTGTTACTGAGACTTTCTGCTTGGTATTAAGCATTTGTTTTAGAAATTACTTCATTAATTGTCAGTGACTTAGTCAGAAATTTTATGAAAGGTGTTCAGACTTTAAATAAAGTAATTTTTTTTTCGATGATTGGATGCAGCAAAAAAATTAAAATCAAACTACACAATAGGGACGCCATAAAATAATATAATAAATAATGTGCCCGCAAATATTCAAACTTGGGCATCCTACCGAACAGAGAAAATACTTATCACCAAGCTACAACTCCCATTTACGCAAAATCTGCGTTTTCTTTGTTGTATTTTATCACAAATCACAAAATAATAACAAAAATAGGTTGACGTGAGGAATCAAACACAAACAATCATATACCTTTCTGCACATCCATGCCACTGAGTTGCAGGTATTTATTGAGTTTAAAGGTGTTTAAAATATTATATATATATATATATATATATATATATAGTAATATTTAATTTATATATAAATGTAATTTTACGACGAGGGTGTTTGGCTAACCATTCTTCCATAACCGTAGCTCCGCCCCTGTTAATCGTAACCATTCAACTGTCTCCTTTTTGAACCTTTTGTTCCATTTGTAGTGATCAGCTTCCTTTTCTAGGAAAAATGTTATAGACCTCCGAGCATTGTTCAAGTTCAAGGAAATTTAGCAGAGCCTATTTGGAAACCCATATGGTAATTAGATTTGAGCGTAATTGAATGTAATTACACAGTCTGATATATTTGTTTGGTCAGGTAATTACATGGTCAACGAGAGGAATTTGATGTAATTGAGAGGGGTGTGAGTACTCTCCAATTCTTAGGGAAGTGAGAATTGCAGGTAATTACATGGTATAATTACAAGGTTACTTTTTAATTTATTCATTTATATTATTATTTTAGATTTTAATAATTATATTAAAAAAAAACAAAAACCAAAGAAAAAATTAACAAAATTAATTTTTTATTTTTTCATTTTTTTTGGTTGGTTTTTTGTTTTTTTTAATATTTCAAATTGTTTCTCATGATTTATAGATGTTTAAGATTATATTTTTATTTAATTTTATTTTTTTATTTAAAAAAATAACTTATTATTCTAATTTTTGAATTAACATAGAATTTCATTATTTAATTATATTTATAGACTTATTTCATTTTCTTTTAGATTATATCTACTTAAGTTATATTGAAATTTATTTTAAGTTATTTGGTGACACAAGAGTATTATGTTTACTTATTCTATTATTTATCTTATATTTTCGGTTCTAATTTGTTTATTTTAGTAGTATTGACTTTTTTATTTCACTTTGCATGCCATTCAATTTTTAATTAAAATTTAAAAATATTAAATTGAACCGAATCGAACTAATTCAATTCTTCGGTTCGGTGTTTAGTTTTTTTTAATTTTGTCTTTTTTTTCAAACATGTATTCTATGATTTATTCTTAAAAATATGAATTTTAGTTTTTATAATTAATTAAATTAAAATATTTTAATTTAAAAATCCGTATTTTTTTAAAAATCTATTAGTTAAAAATATATACTTATTAATTATTATATTTTTAGAGGTGAAAATGTATCTTAAATACCTAATTTAATATCATTTATAAAGACTTATATATTTGTCAAATATTGTGTGGGTGAGTAACTTTTATTTTAAAAAATAATATAACTATTATTTTTATAATTTAGTATTATTTATATATACATATATTTTGTCAAATATTAAGTTTTAATAATTTACTTTTATTTTTTAAAAATTAATCTAGCTATCATTTTTTTTTAATCATATAAGTTAAATATATATATATTTATTAGGTAGCCTATTTTTAAAAGATAATATATATCTTAAATACCTAATTTTATATCATTTATAAAGATATTATTTGTCAAATATTAATTTTTGATGAGTGCTTTTGTTTTAAAAATGAATCTAACTACGTATTTACACTTGTGCAACCAAGCAGTATACTTGTAATCACCTTTGTAATTATATCGCCTTGGCAAACAAATAGGTCATATTAATTATTATACATGTAATTACTAAGTTATGTAATTATTATCCTAATAATTACACCAATTCCAATTACACAGTAACTTTCCAAATATACTCTTACATTCGACGCATCAGAGGCACATGTTATTGTTGAAACGAACGCTGCTGAAAAGTATTGTGCGTTGGAAAACGGTGTTTTGTTTTCTGGAAAACAGTGTAATTCTCGCTGTTGCTTTTTCAATTAATAAATAATCTTGTAACACCACCATTAAGTTATTCCAAAATCAAATTCAGACACACATTGTTTTTCTTGAAAAATAATTCTCAAGGATGAGATTGTGCGAGTAAAGACTATCAAATAGTTAAATTTAAGAGATAGTTAAAACTATTGATAGTTTAAATGTGGAACTAATAATTCATGCAAAGTTTAAGAGTATCTTCAAGTATCTAGCCTATTCAAATCAAAATGCTCAAGCCATATACTTCAGGGACCAGCATTGGAGCTTCTTTTGGAAGGAAAATGTCTTTTTGCATTATTTTTAGAACAGCACATTACAGAATTCTGGGAAGATTAACTACTGCTTGGATCAAGTAGATGTTCTAGTGTTGGTTGTAGCTAACTTTCTGGCCTTTCGATTAGCAAAGCCCTGATCAAAGAGTTGTTTTTACTTTTCTCTTAAATTCAATAGCCATCATAGTTAACAAACAAATAGTGGCCAAGTCCGTCTCAAGCTGCATTTAGTTGTAAGTGATGTTTAATTAGATTTAATCATCATTATGGGCTCTCTACTCAACCAGAGATCTTGCTTTTTTGGCAGTTGTTTTTATTTTCCGGTTTTCACTCGGCACTAGACGTGCACCTTTGATGTCGTAATCTACCATGTCACCAAGTCACCTATCGCCTTTCCTGCAATAGATTTGAGTGGGGAAAGGTGATAAGCCGCTCAAATCCAATCTAATATGGTAGTGTGGCCGAACAAATATAGTACCAACTGAGAGTCGGGTGAATCCCACAGAGACTACGTTAAGCCCGGACTATCTAGAAAAGCATCAACTTAGATTTTAGAGTTTATTCAAATTAGGGTTAGGGTAAATTTATCTATAACTAATGAATGCAAATTGAATTAAGTTGAAATCAATGAATAATAAGTACAGGAGAGTGACTCCAATTATGAGTTGATCCCCCTAAATCACCCAATGTGAGTAAATTGAGAGTGAGCTACGGAAGAACATGCAAGCAATTACTTAAGCAACCTATGGGTATCTTTCAATAGCATCATACGTGTCAATCTACTCCAATGTTATCAAATTGAAGAGAAACTCTCTTCTACCCATTGCTTGTTGCCAATTGAAATATGTCTAGGAGAATCCATTAAACAAAGGTTAGGCGCGAGTTGTTGATTGATGCTAACCCGACTTAAATTTTCTCTTTCAAGCATCATAAAGTTAATTGACGAGGATTGAGTGACTTTCATCATTAATCAAACATTACAAAGCAAAAATCAGTCAAATGTTCTTAAACCCATAATCAATATTATCAATTTGGGACCATTAGGGTTCACAGCCCTATATACGAGGATTTAGCTACACCATAAGAAGAGTAGAAGCAAGTAATTAAACTTTCTTACCAAGGTACAAATTGGAGAAGAAAAACTTGAATTGATGATGAAATTGAAATATTCAAAATTACAATCTAAGATCTAAGAACTACTTTAACTATGGCTGAAAGTAAAAGTTATTTATCAGGTTTATCCTCCCTTTCTTGAAAAAACAAAAATCTATTTAATATTTAAGTCACTCTAAAAACCTAAAATAATTCAAACTGGAGGGTCCCAAGTATGTAAAGGGATGGATCGTCCTTTGGAAGGACTAACCATCCTTTGCTCCGTGATTAAAATCAGCTTCTGCCCGAGTGCCTTCCATCCTTTGATTGGTGGATGAAAAGACAGGAGTCCATCTCATGCGTAAATCGATTAAAATTGACTTTTGTCTCCTAATGAGATCCGCCGTCCTTCCTCCGTCGATTACAGACTTCTTCAAAATGATTTAAAATAGTGAGACTTGAAAGGTTTAAGCTTGCCTTTGGACAAATTTTTAGCTTTGACTCTCTTTTCTTCATTTCCATTTAGGTTCTTGAAACATAGCATAATGATGTTAATTTCAACCCAATTTAGCTCTAAAGACATACCAAAACGCTATGAGATGAAGTAAAGATATGTCGCAAAATTCCCGACATCAATACTCCCAATTTAAAGTATTTTCTTGTCCTCAAGCAACTAAAAATAGAAAACTAACCTAACACCTAAACTAATGTCCCGACATAAAAAAAACAATGACTGGGATGGTTTTGACTAATGGCTACAAACAAACACATTTCAGTCCAACGGCCTCTCTATCCAACAAAATCAGTTTTCTCGTAATTGTTCGGACTAAAATGCAACCTCCACTAGTAACACCATATCAACATGCACACCTAGATTTGAGAAGTAAAATATGTCAGCCATTTACATCCATTCCCTCACATTTTAAGAAAAAGAAAAAAGTATCCATTTTCTGAAGTAATGATAACACACAAATCGGGACATACAAGATCAGAGAGAGAGAAATGCACTCAACTCCTCAAAAAAATTCACAAGATAGGTCCACAACTACCATATGTTGCGTGTTTACTCAAATACCTTTTTCTTTCTGATATCTGGTTGAGATGACACAAGGGTTTCTGAGCTTGTAATGATGGTCAAAGAAATGCGAAAGTTGAAGATATGACATTTAATGACTATCATTCTTAAATACTTCATCACTTTTCCTACAACCTTTTTACCTCTTTGATCCCTTCTTTTCTTCCTTCTCTTTTCTTAGTAACTTTTCACACCCCAAAGTGTTTTTGCGAGCTCAACTTTTCATTTTTGTCTTTTTATCTTTTGCTTTCTGCTTTCCCTCTTTTTAGCTCATTGCTCAATTACACTTTGAGATATGATCAAACGGAGTCATCTTTGACCTATTTCTTTCTTTCACATATCACCCCAACTTACACCCCTTTTGCTCATTTTCATCACATTTTAAAGTGTCAAGGAGAATGACTTCAAGAAAGTCAACTTGAGAATTGATTTTGACATTCATTGCAGTTGGTCAAGAAAAGCGGCTAAAGAGCTCAAAAGGTAGGCAGGAATACATGCATCATTTGGTAGGTCAATTTAGGCAAATGTGGCTTGTGAAGTACAAAGAAGGCCTAAGGTCATCTCTACAATCCATAGTCAATCCTAGGTTTGAGTACAAATAGTAAGACAAGTTTCAGTGTGACCAAATCAAGTGAACAAGCAAAATTCCTTTGCACAAATTGGCATATTAATGTCAAATGACTAAATAAATCACTCTCAACTAAGGATACATTATCACAATTTCATGTCAAAAGCCAAGGTACGAGGTCAATACCGAACAACTACAACAAAAATTTTTGAGGGGAAAATTATTTAAAAAAATAATACTAACATGTTAGGAACTCAATTTCCACCACCATCTAAGTCAAAAATATTTTGTTCAATCAAAAAACAACTTAATAAGTAGGCTGGTACACTTAAGAATGTCTCTATCAATTTATCATTGGGGCCCTGTACTACAACACTTTAACTATATTATTATGCCAGATTCAATAGAAAGTAATATACTTGGAAAAGAACTATGGATAAGAAAACCCAGGAGGACCCTAAGCTAAGAAAGTAATAACAAAAATCAAAGAAAAATCTATTACTATGAAAGCAGTAAAATGGGACATCACACACATCTAGCAACTCAATAAAATGCATATATCATATAAAACATGAATTCAAAATAAGCAACAATATAAGAAATGGTTTCCACATAGGGCCAAATGATATCCATCCCCACCCTAAAATGGTGCAGTTCCCCTCAAATGCACATACAAAAAGAAAAAATAAAGCTCCAAGAGTGGTGAAGCTCCTATAGAGATTAGATCATGCCACTATAGATCATCATTGAGGTGGTGCGGGGGCCTTACTCTGGATCATGAGATAGGCCTCGGGTGTTGAAGAGTGAGGCTACATTCGCTATCTTGAGAGCCTCAGCCTATGATGCAGGAATGTCTGAATCAAATAACGACTCCCCATGTGCACGGCTATTGCCCTTATCAAGTGGAGAAAGAACAAGCTGTTTGAGTTAGGTATGAGTAAAGAACCTATTCCCTTGGAGTGCTAACAGTGTTGGCCTTAGAGACTGAAGCTGGTGGGTGAGGACAAAATATGAACTGGAGTGGACTAAAACCCGCATAGTGACAACTCATATGTTGGAAATAGGTGGTGTCCAATCCTAACAAGGACATCTCGACCTCCTCGGGCTACCGCTCTCGCATTTGCAAATCCAGCACTATGACTCTGATCTCAGCTAAATCAGCTTTGAGGCTCAAATGTCAGATGAAGTCGCACCCTGCTCAAGCTAGACCAACCTGGTGTCCATAGCCTGAAAAGAGCTCAAGACCTTGTGGGAGCTTCTAATAGTATCTAGGCAGTAGAAGAATATGCTCAATAATGGTGTCCACGAAGGTGGTAGATCTCGATCGAGTCTAGATAGATGATGCTCGCTTGATCAGAACCTCACAGAGCTCAATAAGGGTCTTGTAGGACGCTGACACTAATGTAGTGGTGGCTGGGAAGACGTGCTCCATGGGAGTGAAGTGCGCAACAGCGTATTAGCAGCTCACATTTGTGAGGCTGTGAAGTACGTCTTGCTGATGCTGGATACCCTCACCATTTGGAGTAAACCCAACTGCTTGGAATAGAGCTAGGATAGGTAGAGACTATGACAATGGTATCATCTCTCATCCTCGTGATATCACGTCACTTGACGAGCATCGGTGAATAAATCTTCTCTAGGTAGGATCTATATACTTTGCCCTCTGACATAGTCTTGTCATAAGCATGAAAATGAGAGAGAGGTAGCCATCTGTAGAGCCCTCTCCTTAAGCTCCAAACATATTATCATATGTCAATTCTCTCTGGCCACCTACCAAGCTATGACTAGAGTATGTCAAAAGGAAGTTTTTCTCCTCTTAGTTGGGCATATCCATTGCACATCACATTCCACAAAATTTGGTTAGAGTTATAGCTCTCTTTGTAGATCTTGTTGTCTCAAGAGTAGCACATGTAGAATTACCTCAAACAATAAATCCAGCCATCCATTCTTAAGCTCGGCGAACCCGAGCTACTATCTTATCATACTCGATGGTGTCGACCACCTCAAAGTCATCTCCTATAGTGTAAGTTGATCGACTCGGGGTTGATATCCAGCGACACTTCTCTAATCACCATCGACGTCAGGTGAATCTGTTGTGATCTTAGCACTGGGCTCGACAATGGAAGGATCACCCCATATACTGCATAGAATCTTACTCTTACTTTGCTCTTCTCGGGTTCACCTCTTTTGGATGCCACGAGGCTTTGGGTCCTCCTACTACAAGACATTTTCAAGAGCTTTCAAAAGCTTTTCGTGATTGGACCAACGTCACAAATATACTAGCCCATGGGGCGGAATAAGAACTTCCAATGCTGGTGCTGTAACTTCTCTAGAATGTCAAGATAAAGCTCTAACCCGATAAGCGGCCCGATGGTGCGCTCCTTAGTATTACCCCTGCGTGGTTTCCCATTGTGGACCTATCGCCCCTATAAGTATCGAGTCTCAGGCACCCTGAATGGCCCATCTCACCCCAGACATGTCCTCCCCCTGCTTTTGTCTTAACTCAGCTGTATCCATTGTGGAAGAAGAAAGTAAGGTGGTAGATCCTCTCTGTTGACTCCTGGATGATACCTCAATGTAGCCCCCACTAGAGGCTAAGAGCTGGTCTATTCACAGTTGGGCTGGTCTCTTCCTGACCAGGATGCATATCTGGAAAGCGGTGACTGCGCGTGCCACTTTCATTTACAGAAAAGAGTGGGTGACATCTTTGATGCAAGTGGTTGTATTCCTCTTGGTAGTAGGCGCATGCTCATCCTCATCCCTAAGTCTAGACTTCTTTGGTGTGTTGGCCTTTACTCCTCTAGGTGAAAGCTCATTTTCATGCCATTTATGTGATTATGTAAAATTTTAGTACATGGACTTAGGGTAATATGAAATCAGATAAACTAAAGAAAGGACGGAGGAGGAAGCCAGGCCACACCCTAAAGAGCGAGGCCGTCACCTTGTTCCTTCCATTAAATTCGGGAATTCAGTTTCTTTCGAAAATTCCAGGATACGGACCGTATTTTGAAAAGATTGTGCATCCCCTGAGTCATCCCTTGACTCAGTGAATTTGGGTTTCGGTTTCAAAAGATGAAGAGAAGGACAATCGTCTTTAAGCCGACCCGTCTCTTTCTCCGCCTTTTGTGGAGTTCACAAAATGCATACTTTTTAGGCAATTTCTTCTCAAAAAATGATCAAACATGGGGTTATATTTTACCATTTTTACAACCTTTTTAGTAGATATCAACAATATTAATAATTATCAATTAAGCCCATCAATTTCTAGACAATTAAACCCAAGTTCTCCCCCAATTCAATCCGAGCATAGGTTACATATATTTCCCCAAAGTCAAAGCATAATATAAATCACATTAGGCATTCATATTAGATATAAATCATGGAAATAAGTACCCATATCAAGCGAATGTGCTCGTGTGCTCAACGGTGCGGTGCGACTTCTCTTCAGAGGCGAACCCTAGATCATGCGCTCGGGTGCTTGCAAAGAGAGGAGTGAATGTGTGCGTGGTGATGCGATGCAACGGGTGTGAGAAATGAAGTGTGCAATAATGGAGGAAGAATGAGCAAGGAGAAGATAGGAGCAAAAGTAGGGGAAGGGCGAGAGAATATCGAGCAAAAGTTGCGCATTAAAACCCTATAAACATCAAAAAGAGCTTGGGTCGGGTCGGTTTAGCCCATGAGTGGCTTTTTAAGGCCAAATCTTTCTCATTTAAAGATTCGATCTGATTTTGTTTCAGGTAAGTGCCTATCATTTTTAAGAACAAAAGATGGTCAATGGACGGACCATCGGCCGATACAGTCTGTTCATTGGACCATCTCTTGGTTTAACTTACCAGAACCCATTTCAAGTGGATAGTAGGAAAGGCGGTCCATCCTTTGAAAATGCGATTCGTTTTTCCATGTTTGTCTCTTTAGGTGCCAAATTCCCCTTTTACGGTTTGAATCAATTTCTTCCATCCTTTTATGTGTATCTGTATACATCAACACCCATTATCCCAAAAACACTTTGGTTGCCTCCCATGAAGTGTTTGATTTAATGTCGCTGACCCAGCGTGGATACTACATAGTGTAGCATCTCTTGGGTTGCCTCCCAAGAAGCGCACGATTTAACATAACGACATCATGCAAGATACCTGATTCAATCATGGTGATTTACATTGTCCTTGGAAATGGGACTTCCTCACCAATTTTCTGCCTTTTGAGACATAGAGGTATTGCTTCATTCATTTGGATTTGCTTCTTTTTCTTAGGTGATCTTTTGCAAATATATGATGATAGCTTGCTTCTTTGTTCCTAAAGCATTGCCAACCCAAATATACCCAACTTCTTTAGGCAATATGTCTGGCGAACGGAGGCCTGGATCGTAGACACGCGACAAGGGACCCCGTGAGACCCCAAATCGACCCATGACATAAACATTCAACTAACTCATTTAATAAACACAAAGAAAACATAAAATATAAATTCAACGAAGTCTCACACAACAGCACAACATGATAATACAAGCTATATATATACATAAGTCACGAAGTCTCTACCTGAACGAGTTGATGGGACAAGACCCCAACTAACTCAATAACACCGAAAACTGAAAGTACGACGTGAGCTAAGAATCTAGTCCTTGAAGATGAGGACTCACCAATCCCCAGGCTGGTCTGACTACGACTAGCTAAGATCTGACTGGAAGCTGCGAACCGGGTCTTGTATTATAAAGCGATACAACATAGAAATTATGCAGTTAGTATGTGGAATGTACCGAGGTATGCAAGGTAAGTAAACAGCTTATGTAAGTAAAATAAATTATTTAAATACAATGCGTAAATTAAACATGTTATCGGTTATGATAATGATAGTTCTTGCATGTATTATTTCAGAAATCATGATCTTTTCACAGAATAACAGCTCTTAACTCAAGAAACACCAACTGTCTCGAATGACTCAAACCCAGAAAGAAAAACATTTATGAAAATGGTATAGGTCAAACCTTACTTTTAGAACATGCATGTATGCAATTGAAACCATGAACAATGTATTTGAATCAATTATATAAGATGAGGGAGACTCGTCATAACCCGACATACAAGATAGAGCTTACGTGGTCCCGACTATCACATTCAAGTGGGTAGAGCCGTCCATAACCCTGCCAGGGCTATGGGAGATACCATGATATCAATATCAAGATCGAGGCCCAATCGTGGCGGATAGCTCTGAGGGAGGTCCCAAAATAATATAATAGTATCAACTTACAGTGACGTGTAGTTAGGGGCGTAGAGGTGATAGACCCTTAACTTCCATTTCAGTGCTAGACTCTTCTCCAAAAACATGCAGTACTCCATCATATATAACGAAGCTCAGCATTGTCTATTGGTGACTCAAAGATGAAATCATGCATAGACTCGACATCATGTAAAAATGAGCTCAACATTGTCCCTTGACAAAAGCCTCAATAATGAAATCATGCCCATCTGATGCTTTATTTCAAAACATACCACAAAGCTAAAGTGTAGAAGTTGGAGAATTTTAAGCTGAACAAGTGTGGTAGCTTATCTAGGATTCATCATTTTGAAATCAACATGTAGGCATTTTAAAGCACTACATTAGAGATGCTCAACTCTCGTGGAATCGTAATTATAGAAATGGGTAGCTCAATTTCTCCTCAAAATCTCTCATCAATAAAATAGTTATTTCAAAATTTTCACCTTTCATGATTGGATCACCAATGAGCTTCAACATTCATAAAAACTAAAAACATGTATTTAATTGAAATCATTGTAAATCATCCCATGCTTCACAATTTGATATTAGAATCAAAATCACTTCATACCCATGTAAGAAAATTGAAGAATTACACAATTGAGGTAAAACCCCATACTTGGTTATAGGCACTTTATCATGATTTGATAGAAATTGGGCATAGATTGTGGAAGGGAGACGCCTACTCATGGCCTTACATGCAGGAGGGATAGTACATACTTCTCTAATAGCCCAAGATGAGATTCCAATGGAAACCTTGAGATTTTGCCTTGAATCTCCTCTTCAAATCTTCAAACTTGCATGCGCGGAGAATAATGGCTTAGGATAGGTTTACCCTGCTTAAAACCCACTAAAAACGAGCCTTAAACGATGTATTATAGGTCTTGAACTTAGAAAATTATGAAAGCCCTTACTAGTGCTGAAAATAGCTGCCGATTGATCGTGGACGACCTAGGAAGGGATGGAAGTCCCTTCACTTCACTGGCTTCATATGTTGCTCGTCGGGTGTGCTGGTTAATTGATCCTTTAGGGTTCATAACGGATGGATTAACGACCCGTTGCCACTGGTCACGAATCATTGCCACCTCGATCACGTACACTTCCTTGGCACCAAATGGGACTCACCTTGCTTGATCACGACTCACCTCACGAGTTGTTGGGACAGACCACGACCGTGGGGTCCTTCCCGTTAGGTACACTGGTCAATTCTCCCATTTGTTTCTCAGCTACCCCCGCAGTTAATGCGACGACTCGTGGTGGGCGGCCACGGAGTTCTTCCCAAGCATGTGAGGACCTCAGCCCTTCAATTCATCCAGAAGCCTTCCCACCGAGGCCACATTTCAAGTGGGGTCTCCTCCGCGATTTTCCAACGACCCATATTGCAACTGCAACATCATTTCCCATATTTTTTCATTTGACTCTTGGAGTGTGATCCTTGATTCTTAGAGGTTTACAAAAATTGGCCCCTCGACCTTGAGAAGGTTATACTTTTATTCTTGACCCGAAATATAATCTCATGCTTTTTTAAGTTCATAAGTGCCCCCCTCCCGATCGCTAGAAAAGGTCTCCCAAGAATGATTGAGATGTCCCGATCTACATCACAATCTAGTACCTAAAGTTAGCCGGAAGAACATTTTTTCACTTTCACCAACACATCTTCCACTACCCCCATCGATATCTTAATAGACTTGTTGTTCATTTGGCACCGGATAGAGGTGGATTTAAGCATGGACAATCTGTATTGCTTGTATATGGCTAAAGGCATCAAATTTATACGAGCTCCATTGTCACATAAAGGCAAGAAGAAATCTTATCTTCCGATTATACAAAAGTAGTAAATTCACCCCTTCTCCCTTGTTATCAACACAAGTGTCGGCAATAATGACACTTACACGGTGTTTCATTAGAATTAACTCTTCTTTTTCACATGGAAGCTTCTTAGTCAGCAACATCTTCAAGTATTTAGAAACTTGGCATCTCTTTGATATCATCAATGAACGGGACTTGAAGTGTAGCTTCCTTCAATCGCTCAACGTGCTTTGCAACTTTAGCATCAATAGCTTGTTGGGATATTCTTTGTAGAAAAGGAACAAGCAGAGGAAGTATTTAGCAATGTCATACACTCCTCCTTATCTTTCCCTTCCTTTTGAAATGACTAAACCATCTTCACTAATCTCCTCTATCGGTGGCTTCTTGACTCCTCGTTGACACTTTCATCGGCACGGCTTTATCAACCCTTCATCTTGTTCAACACTACGCATGCATAATTTAGCCTCTTCATCAGCCACACCATCCCTTAGATTCACCACCACAGGTTGCACAATTTTCCAACCCTTCGACTGTGTGCCACCGGAAGCTAAAAATTAACATTTGGGACATAAATCGAGAAAATCAGAAAAACTGCAAAAAGTTGAAAAACGATCAGCACAGCGAGTCGTTAAGGGACCCGACGACTCATCGGAGTCCAGGTGTGAAGGATGCCAGAATATATTTCAGTGTTCCTAGCGGACGACCCACGAGTCGTTATCATGCCCCTCTGACTAGTTAAGTCTCCTGTTTCCAAGCCGGACTTAAGAAATTTGAGGAATTTACGGTGTGCGGCGGAAGGTTACCACGAGTCGTCACGAGTAGTAATGACTCGTCGGGTCGCGTCATTTATATATACCTTTCTAACCTTCTTACCAATGCACACCTAATGTACGACACGACAAATCATTTCAGTCTTGTTTCGTCATGTGCCCGTTAAGAGTCGGTAAATTTCGGTGAACTTGACGGGTAGGACTAACGACTCATTGGACCTAGTAACTTGAGTCGTTAGGTCACCCTTTAGGGCTGCGACAGTTTTCCCAACGAATTTCTAAGGGCTATTTAGTAATTTCCCATCCTCCCAGGCATTAAACCACATTGTTTTGAATGAAAAATCAAACTTATTAGAGGGTTGGGACGGTTCCTTCCCTCTCATTCTCACGTTATTTCTCGAGAAGAAAATCATCGAAGAGTTCTCAATAAACTCTCAGCCAAGCATAGGGTTTTCCTTCATTGCAACAATTCAGTCTCCTTCTTCAAGAAAGCCTTTCGGTATGTGGGGTTTAGCAGAGGTGTCCTTCCCTTGCGTCCCTAAGAAGCCCTCTCGATTCTTCTATCAATTTTAAGCCTGAGCTTTCACGTATGAGAAGCATTCATGTTTAGTATCGTTGATTTCACTTAGAATGATGTTCATATTTATTGTTGATATAATCTCCATCAATTCCTTATCAGAATGTCAGTGTTATTACAAAAGTGAATTTAAGCCCTAACCATCGGGTGTGTGTACTGTTGATTCTCTCTAGTGAATGAAGGATTGATTTGGGTTGGAGCTTCACAGGAATTTCCTGTATATATATGTGTGTGTTGAGAAAATATTCTATTAACAAGAATGACTTTTGTTCTATTGAATGAAATTCCCATAATTCTTGAAATTCATTAATTAAGAAATTGTTAAGTATTTGTCGGCATAAATGAGCTTTCTATTAGCTGTAGTAATTTAGTTAGTTAGAACTCAAAACTCTACCAGTCTAGTCTCAGTCGAGAATCATATCAGTCTAGCTTTAGTCAGATTTTAGCAACCTCGAGGTGTTGTCTAGAAAATGTCAACTAATCCAATTTGACTCTAGTTTATTTTTGAGGTGTCGTGTGCCCTCCCACCTTTCAAACCTGATTCAGATATTTATTTGGTTGATTAGGTGGTCATGATATTCAGTTATAGCTCTGAACAACCCCAAGACCTAGTTCGAGTTATTTGTTGTTCATAGGCCCAGTTACAGAAACTTTAGCTTCCAAATAAGCGCTCGACCGGTCTTAGAACTCAATTTAAGAATCTGGTCGACAAAGGCTCTGAGTACATGCGAGTTATTCGTCCTTGACTAGTCTTGGGCCCCGGTTTGAGTTATCAGCTTAGTAGTTCAGTTTAAGTTGTCCAATGGGAGTAGAACTTAGCACCGAGCGGGCTGGGGTTCAGGGCACCCGGGTTCCCATAACTACGTTGCCGGTGTAGGTTACAATATTACTTGGCCTTATTGGCCCCGGATGTTTGTGATCACCAATTCATGCCTTTATAGGCAAGGTATATTGGGTCCCTACTGGTGAGGTGTATACATCGGACTTCACGTCTTTGCTCACGTGGTTATATATCGGATATAGACTCTCCCACTAGTCAATCCGGTCAAGTATCGAATCACTTGAGTCAATTCATTACAATATCTCAGATTCGGTGTTTGAGACTTAGGGCATGTCCTTGACCATCAGATAGGATTCATCTTGACATTTAAGATTATATGCATAGTTAGGTTCAGTTTGTATTTGGTCATGGCGTGTCACTTGATCAGACATATTGAGTATGTTTCTCCCACTTACTCTGTACATTCAAAATCTTTAAACATGCTTTTCATGTGCTATATGGATTTCATGATACAGTATGAGGTTCTCGGATTCTTACGGATAGTTACTTTAGTTTCAGAGCATTCCATTTCGGCATATCAAGGTGTGAGTCTTAATCATTCGAGGGCCTTGTTTATTTTACTTCGGTTGGATTTGGTTTGTATAGACTTAGAGGTTAGTTTGGGGACCTATCAGCAACTCTTGATGGTTGTATTTGAACCGAACTTGTCTTTAGTGTATTTAAAGATATATTATTTCTTTCTCTACTTTTCATTCTTTACATTTTCTTAAACTATTGTCATCATTATTTAAATGTTCCGCTATGCATGTTTACTCGAATGCTAGTGAATGATAGACCGGGGTTGACTTGGGGTCACTTATGGCTTCAACTACTGTGTTATTTCGAGTGTAGTCTCGGGGCTTGACAAACTTGGTATCAGAGCATTATGTTTAGAGTATCCTCGAAAAGTCTGAAAGCCGCATTTAGTAGAGTCCTTTTCATGGATGTGAGGCGCGCCATACTTATGACGAGAGGCTACAAGATGTTATTAGGAAAATTACTCCTTTTTTCATGCTCTTTATCGTGCTTTAAAGTCCAATTCCAAGGTCTTTCTAAATCGTGTCTATTTACTTTCAGTGAGCAATGCCTCCTCGACGTGAAATGGACAAGAGCCGAAAATGCCAACGGACCTTTTTGCTCACTAGCTCCAACGGTTCCTCGGGAAGACTCGTGTATACGCCAAATTTAGAATTGTACATTCAGTTCTTACTCAGGCCGTCACCAATCAAGTGAACTAGCAGGTAGTTTCAATTAACACAAAAGGGCCTACAGCTGCTGCCTGGGTGCAGGATTTCACCTGGATAGACCCTTCAGACTTTCATGGAACAAAGGTGGGAGAGGACACACAAGGCTTTGTAGAGGTAAGATCATAAATACCGGATCATGGGTGTCGGCTCCTCGAGTATTGACCTGGCTTGCCTACCAGCTAAAAGGTAGCCCAGGTTTGGTACTAGCAGTGGAAGGAAGGGATCCAGCAGAAGCAAGGACCGTTGAGTGGGAGGAGTTTCATACATCTTTTCTAGATAGGTTCTTTCCCAGGAGTTGAGCTAAGATGTGAGTTTATAAACCTACGGCGAGAGGGCAGCGAGCAGTGGAGGAGTATGCTGCAGGTTTTACTGGAACTACCAAAGTATGCTCAGAGATGGTGGCCAGGCCCAAGGGCTCACATGCTGAAGTTCGTAAAATGGAGTATCTAATACGGTCCTCAAAGAGTGAAGGAAGGCAATGCTAATCAGGGACATGGACCTTTCTAGTTTAATTGTGTCACGCCCGGCCAGTTGAGGGAGAGAAAATTTGAAGATATGGAATGCAGAACAGCGGGCAAGAATTGGTCATACAGATTTTGGCCACGGAGATCTATGATTGGTAACCGCCCCTATGACAACAGTGACTTAATATGAGAGGGCCCCAACACCTAGCTCATGTACACCCCAACCTTTCGATCGCGGGATCGGAGGGGTAGGTCTTCTGGCACTCATTCTCGAGCCCACATTATGAACCAAGTATCCCGCTTGTCCCAGAATGTAGTAGGGAATCACCTAGGAGAATGCCTTCGGGGAGAGAGGGCTTTTTGGGTGTGGACAGCTTGGACACATGTGATCATGCCCATCGGCGGGCGAGGAGATCACAATCACTACCTCATCAGCTCCAGTGATCAGCTCAGCAGGAAAACCCATCGAGATACGAGATGGCGGTCAACGTCGAGAATAGTTTTATGCTCTCTCTTGTTAGAGATCGGAAACTCACTGACGTAATTCTTGGTATGTGCGTCTCTTTCACCTATTCATGTATGTCCTCCTAGATCCAAGGGAGCTACTCTTTCATTTGTAACTCCTTATATAGTAGTTGATTTCGCATCGGTCCATAGGTTCTGCTCCGAGCCCTTCTCGATTTCCATTGACGAGTCGGTTAAGACCTTGGTGTATAGAAGGCTGCCCGGTATCAATCTTGAATAAAATCATTCCAGGTTTGATCTTGTAGAGCTAGATATGGTTGACTTCGACCTTATTCTAGTCATGGATTGGTTACACTCGCTATGCCTCGGTTAGTTTGCGGGACAAGAGTTGTCAAGTTTGAGTTTCTGATGAGCCCATGTTAGAATGGTAGACGGTAGTTCGGCGCCTAAGGATAGGTTTATTTCCTTCCTTGGGCACGGAAACTCATTCAAGGGATGTTTATATCATCTGGTTTGGGTCAAAGATTCCAATTCTGAGGCCCCAACCATTCGATCGATTCCGGTTATTCGGCGAGTTCCACGAGATGTATTTCACGAAGATCTTCACGGAGTTCCTCCACGAGCGGGAAATAGCCGAATAGATCTCCTTCTAGAAACTCATCCATCTCCATTCCTCCCTTCTGAGAATGGCTAGCGGAGCTTAAGGAGCAGTTGAAGCCTTCTTGAGTAAGGGTTTCGCCGGACCCAACATCTCTCCCTGGGGTTGCTCTTGTGCTATTCGTCGTAAGAAAGATGGTACCCTCGGAAGGTGCATAGATTACCATCGATTGAACAAAGTAACGATCAAGAACAGATATCCTATACCTAGAATTGATGACCTATTCGACCAACTTCAGGGAGCCAGTTGTTTCACCAAGATCAATCTCAGGTCAGGTACCATTAGCTAAGGGTCGAGAGAGTGTGACAAACCAAAGTAACATTCGAACTTCGGTATGGTACTCTGAGTTTGTGGTGATGTCGCTGCGTTAACAACTTCACTTCGCCTTCATGGACTTGATGAACAGGTTGTTCAATGTTGGTTGTGTGTTCATCGATGACATTCTAGTATGCCAGAAATGAGGAAGAGCATACCGATCACCTAAAGGATAGAATTCACGGACCATCGGAGATTGCGATTTATTCGCCAAGTTCAGTAAGAGTGAATTACACGGTTGAAGTCTGTGACATCTTAGATATGTGGTTTCAAGTGAGGATACAAGTAGATCCTCATAGATGCGCGATGAGGATTGGCCGGACATGCCTCTCTGCGAAATCGGGAGTTTCACTGGGCTTAGAGGCTGTGCAGATGGTTTGTGGAAGGTTTCTCCTCCATAGCATCTCCTATGACCAGTTAACCCAGAAGAAGGTGAAATTTCAGTAGTTGGATGAGGTATGTGAGAAGAGCTTTCAGAAGTTGAAGACTTGACTCACTACGCTCCGGTGTTAACCTTGCAAGAAGGATCAAATGGGTTAGTTGTGTATTGTTATGCCTCCAAAGTTGGACTTGGTTGCATTTTGATGCAGCGAGGAAAAGTGAAAGCTTATGCCTCCAGACAGCTCAAAGACCATGAGAAAATTATCCAACTCATGACTTGGGTTGGTAGCGGAGAGTATTCGCGTTAAAAATATGGAGACACTGCTTATGCCGGGGCTCCGTGGATGTGTTCAAAGATCACAGAGCCTTCGGTACGTGTTCGCGGGAAGGATCTAAACTGCGCTAGAGACGTTGGTTGGAGCTGCTAAAGGATTATGATATGAGTGTGCTGTATCACCCGAGTAAGGCCAACGTAGTGGCTGATGCTCTAAGAAGATTGTGTATGGGTAGCGTAACACATGTGGAAGAAGGTAAAAAGAAATTAGTGAGAAATGTTCACGAGATTAGCACAGTTGGGGTGCAGTGATAGACTCGGCCGAAGGTGGACTAGTTATGCAAAATGGGTCAGGTTCATCCTTGGTAGTTGAAGTTAAGTACATACAAGATGAGGCCCCAGTTCTATTTAAAATCAAGGAAGCAGTTCTCAAAGGGAGGTTGAGGCTTTCTCCCAACGGGGATATGGGATCTGCCCGTTACAGGGAAGATTATACATGCTAGATCTTGGTGAGTTGAGAAAGTAGGTATGGGTGAGGCACATAGCTCCCGAGATACACATTCACCCTGGTGCTACTAAAATGTACCAGAGGGACATTTACTAGTGGAACGACAAAAAGAGACATTGCGAATTCATTGGCTAAGTGCCCGAGCGCCAACGGGTCAAAGGTAAGAACACCAAAGACTAGGAGGTATGACCCAAGATATCAACATACCCACATGGAAGTGGGAAGAAGTAAATATGGACTTCATTACGGGTCTACCTCGGACTCATCGACAGCATGACTCAATCTGGATAATAGTAGACCGAATGACTAAGTCAGCCTGTTTCTCCCGGTCAAAACCCACAGGGTCGGTGAGGATTATGCTAAAATTTATATTCGGAGCTGGTTAGACTTTATGGGGTTCCATTTGGCTATTATTACAAATGAGGGTACCAGTTCACCTCTAATTTCTGGAAGTCTTTTCAGAAGGGACTTGGCACTCAGGTCAAGCTCAGTACAACTTTTTGCAGATAGATGGGCCAAATTTGAAGGCGGTGTGGACTCTAGAGGATATGCTAAGAGCGTACAAAATCTAACTTTATGGGTAATTCGGATGACCATCTTCCTCTTATCAAATTTTGGCCTAACAACATCTACCATTCTAAGTTCAAAATGGCCCCGTTTGAGGCATTGTATGGTAAAGGTGTAGATCTCCTAGGATGGTTTGAAGTCGGTGAAGCTGCTGATAGGGCCGGACTTGGTTCCGCGAGGTAATCTCTGGAAAGTTCCGCTCATCCGAAGGTTAAGAAAAGAAAACTCAAAGCACTGAAGATCTTATATGCCGATGTGCGGAGAGTTAGGAGTTTGTAGTTGATGATTGGTTGTGCATTTCACCTATGAAAGAGGGTGATGAGGTTTGAAAAAGAAGGGGAAGCTTAGTACAAGGTATGTCGGACCTTATAGAATTTTGGCGTATCGGCAAGGTAGCTGAGCTGAAGTTGCCTTCAGAACTAGCAGTTGTACATCTGGTTTCCATGTATCACTTGTGAAAAAAAGTGTCGGAGATCAACCTACGCGGTGCCATCGAATAATGTGGCGATCCAAGGATAGCCTCACCTATAAGGAGGTACTAGTCCAACTCCCTATACCATCAGTTCATAGATTGAGGAATAAGGAAATAGCTTCAGTCAAATTTTATGGAGGAATCAACAAATTGAAAGAGCAACATTGGGAGGCAGAAGCAGATATGAGGGCCCAGCTGCACACTTGTTTCTCTACCTACTGCAATTTGCGGTTTGATATATGAATTTTGTTTTGAACTTGAACTAGTTGTTAAATTCAATTCTTGTAAAACTAAATTTTCTTTTTGAATTTGAAGTATTGTATTTATGAAAATCAAATTCAGTTAAGTTAGATTCTCTAAAATGGAGGCAGTCACTTCGGTTGTTTTGAAGTTGAATGAAGCGGTATTTGAATGCTTTGATTATTTATTTTCTGGTTGCTATGATATTTATAACATTCGAGGATGAATGTTTCCCAAGGGAGATGTTGTAATGCCACGGAAGCTCAAAATTAATATTCTGGACATGAATCAGAAAATTTGGAAAACTGCGAGAAAAGTTGCGAAGCGATCAACTTTGACGAATTCGTTAAAGGACCTAACGACTCGTCGGGTCAACCATGTGAAGGATGCAAAGAATAGATTTCAGTGTTCTTAACGGACAACCCCACTAGTCGTTATCGAGGCCCTCGACTCGTTAAGTCACCCGTTGCCAAGATCGTCTGAAATTTAAGGAATTTACAGTGTACTTGACGGAGAGAGGTTACTCACAGTCGTCATTAGCAATAACGACTCGTTAGGTCCTTCATTTCTTGACCTTTCCCTAACCTTCTTACCAATGCACACGACGGACGGCCGACATGACAAATCGTTTCCAGTCATGACGACTCATCATGTGCCCGTTAGGAGTGATGAGATTTTCCGGTGAACTTGAGGAGGACCCAACGACTTGTTGGACCTTGTAGCAGTCGTTAGGTCACCCTTTAAGGAACACTGACAGTTTTCCCAACAAATTTCTAAGGGCTATTTAGTAATGTCCTACCCTCCCAGGCATTAAACCACACCATTTTGAATGGAAAATCAAACTTATTAGAGGGTTAGGACGGTTCCTTCCGTCATTCTCGTTATTTATCAGAAAATCATCGAAGGTTCTCTCCAAGGAAACTCTCAGCCAAGCGTAGGGTTTTCCTTCATTGCAGCAGTTCGAGTCTCCTTCTTCAAAGCCTTAACTCAGGTATGTGGGGTTTTAGCAAGGAATTGTCCTTCCCTTGCGTCCCCAACCCTCCTCAATTTCTTCTATCAATTTTAAGCCCCGAGCTTTCAGTATGAGAAATATTATGTTTGGTATCGTTGATTTCACTTAGAATGATGTTCATATTTATTGTCGATATAATCTCCATCAGTTCCTTATCAAATTGTCGGTGTTATTACAAAAGTGAATTTAAGCCCTAACCATCGAGTAATGATTTTACTTGTTCAGTTCTCTCTAGTGAATGAAAGATGATTTGGGATGAAGCTTCTAGAATTTCCTATATATATGTGTGTGTTGAAAATATTCTATTAACGAGAATAACTTTTGCTCTATGAATGAAATTCCCATAATTCTTGAAATTGCCTTATATTAAAAATTTATCCGTGTTGTCAGCATAAATGAGCTCTCTATTAGCTTCTAGTAATTTGAGTCGGTTAGAACTCTGAAGGAACTCTACAGTCTAGTGTTAGTCGAGAATCATATCAGTCTAACCCCGATTGATTTTAGCAACCTCGGTGTTGTCCCGAGAAAATGTCAATGATCAGTTTGACTCTAGTTTATTTTTGAGGTATCAGTGGCATATCAACTGTGAGATTCGATTTCATTTATTTGGTCGGTAGGTGGTCATGATATTTGGTTATAGCTCGGCCATCCCAGGACCAGTTCGGTTATCGGTTGTTTTGTAGGCAGTTCTGACCGCTTTCAGGCCAAGCTCACGGCCAGTCTTAGAACCGAATTTCATAATCTGGTCTGATAAGGCTCTCAGAATTTTTGTGCGATTATTCGTCCACGACTATTCTTGAGCCCCGATTTCGAGCTATAAACAGTAATTGAGTTTAGGATGTCACAGGAGTAGAACTTAGCATCAAGCGGGCCGGGGTTTCCGCGCGCACCCAAATTTCTAGAACTACTTTGCCACGGTAGGTTACAGTATTACTTGGCCTGATTGGCCCCAAATATTTTGTGATCACCGATTCATGCCTTTATACACTAGCAGGTATGTGGGCCCTATCGGTTGGAATTGTATATATCGGACTCCACATCTAGCTCATGTGGTTATATGTCGATTATAGACTCTCACCCCTAGTCAGTCCAGTCAGTAACAAAATAAAAGCAGCTCAGTTCAATACGGTATCTCAAATTCAATATTTCAAACTTAGGGCATGCCTTGACCATCGGATAGGGTCGTCTTGACATTTCGGATTACATCTATAGTTCATTCGGTTTACGTTGGTCATGGCATGTCATTTCAGTCCAGACTTTATATTAAGTATGTTTTCCTACTTACTTAGTACATTCAAAGAAATCGACGCATGTATTTCATCTTTGTATCATTTCATGATAGCTATTTGCAACTTGGTTGGCATGGTGTCAACAAACAAGGGTGCATACCTGGCTAAGAGTCAAACCTCAACGCATATTCTCTGACACTCATTCGGCCCTGTTCTAGATGCAAAAACTGCTCTTCTCTGGCCTCGCCAAACCTCTCGAGAAAATAATAATCTATGAAAGCCTCGAGAAAAGTGGCCACATAGGTGAAGTACATCTGCGCCTCGGGATCTCTCCCGACTTTTGTACCACAAAACCGCTACATCTCACCAATCTGAATACTGCTAGTTCGACTAATTTTGTGGATGAGGCATGCATGACCACTGAATATCCTCTGCATCTGATCTAGAAAATTACGAAGTTCTCTGCGATATGTCCACATGGCGCTGAGACTCAGAAGCCCGAAACTCCACTGCAGACCCTCAAACTACCGAGCCCTCAGCGGGCTCCAACGAAGCAGGCTGGTACTACCGGCCTGAGGCTGACACTGAGCCAACCATCATCTGTATCAACATGTAAAAAGCACCGCTGAGCTCTTGATCGATGGAGCAGGTATAGGCTGAGTTAGTGTGACATATCTGCCCGCCCCTAGAGGGCTACGAATGTGGTGGGGTGGAGAGATCGGGTGGTATCCGTTGTCGCCCTCAGAATGGGCTGACTCTGCCTGTGGTCCCTACTAGTGCCCTCTCCTGCTTCCACATCGCTCTCGGCCCAGTCGCGGTCTCGTGTGTCCAGACATTTCTTTGTAAATAAATAGGATAACATAAGCTCAGTACCTATGCGGAACAACTTTATAGACAGTAGGAGGAGAAAGAGAAGTAACCATCCTATTATGCCCTGCAACCTCCTTCCTATAGAATATGGTGCACAACACACCCATAGACAAGACTACGCAGCACGGCTTGCCGACTCCACAGGATACGGCACGCTACGATACCAAGTTTGTCACGCCTCGCTTTTGGGGTATGGCCTTTGGTTCCCCTACTGTTTCGAAGCTAACCTGACTGGACAGGGGCACGTTTGACACTTAACTCAAAAAATGAACGGGCTATATCTCGGCGGTAAACACAGCTCTGGGCCTACAAGGCCACTGTGCAAAAGACGGCTGACCACAACAATGCAATACGAGGGGATCCTATACGAGCCGGCAAAAGACACTATGCTGTAGTTATAACTAAAGTAAATCAGACACTAAACTATGCTATGGCCGACAAGACTCTCAACTAACAACTAAACAAAGCCCCACAACAAACACAGGAAATAAAGCGCCACCACGGCCCCACCGGCTAACAAACTAACCACCCAGAAATGTACAACGATCGTAAGCCTCTAGGAGTGATTAATGGTGATACGGGGCCCGACCACCCAAAAAACTCTACATCAAAAGTACAAGCCTATACTAACTTTCAACTCGGAGGGAAGGAGCTGAATAAATTATTGACTCATTTGGAGGCTAGGAACGTCGGAACCGTGTCTATTAGCACTGCCGGGCAGCGGTGCAGCGCTCGGTGAGACGTCAATACAACATGTAGCGAGTAAGGTAGAAAGATAATAACTTTACTGAAAGCTGGTAAAACTGTAGTAATTAAAGGAAGAGAGTAAAGACTTAACTAGATACCTTCACCTCTAGTCTCTAAACAACAAGTCTATATAAACAAAGAAACAAGAACCTAACCGGCCCCCATAAGCCTGGAAGGTACAAACCAACACAGAAGAACACCCTTTGGGGCCCCATAAGCTCATTAAGTACAAACAAAGTCCACTCTTACTACTGAGTACTAAGTATGGTGTATACACTATAACTCGGAAGGATGTCTCTCTGTGACCTCAATACGTGGAGACTCAATACGGCCTCGCGTCCTCGGTAAATGGAACTCTATATGGCCCTCATGGCCTCAATAAATGAAATTCAAATGGCCCTCACGACCTCAATAAATGGAACTCAAATGGCCCTCCGTATTTTCAGTAAATAGAACTCTATATGGCCCTCATGGCCTCAATAAATAGAACTCGCCATGGCCTCGCGGCCTCGGTAAATAGAACTCAATATGGCCCTCATGGCCTTGGTATAATAGGACTCAATAGCAAACAACACCTGACAACACGTCGAAAGCGAACCAATCTAGCTAGGGTTAGCTCGAAACGAGGGTTACTAGTTTATCGCTATTGTCTCAACTCGGTTCATAAAGGCAGCCACAATGAGTTTACGCTGAAATACCATAGATACACAAGTCGTACTAACTTTATGACGAGCGTAACTTGCCGAAAGAGACCGCCTTACATACCTGGAATGCCAATTTTTTGTTAACCGACGATTTCAATTAAGTATTCAATTTCCCCTTTCAATTACAATTGTATTACTGGGGAAAACGAGACTAGGTTTCAGTACTAAATTCAGTGAAAATGATAACTTTTAATACTAACACTAACTATACTTCAACTTAACGAAATACAGCTGAAAACATATAATTTCCCGAGAGTTCGGGAGAAATGCTTACTTGAATCCTACGATAGTATAGAAATTGGATTCGGAGGAATTTTGACAACTTTTTCTTGGAGAGGCTACGATTTGCCGGGCGAATTTCTGAAAATAACTCTGTAGTAATGCTCCTTATGACTTAGCTCCATACCCAAAGTTAATTTGAATTTGGACGGCGTTTGGCAGCGTAATCGGATGAAATTTTATTAAATTCTTCATTTCTCTCTGATGAGCCCGCAAGTGTACGGGTCGTGCAAAACAATATAGTGGCTCTTTTAAGAACCGAGATGTCGAACCCACAGGGACTGGACTACCAGGGGAGAAACCTTTTCAAGTGTTAATTTACTAAAACCATAATAATGAAGACAATAGTGTAAAGGAGAGTTTTGTATTTTGGAAACTATATTTATACTAAGTAAGATATTTATACAATGAGTACGAACTATGAAGGAGAGCATGCTGAGGCTACAACAATCATGTAAAGAAACTAATTATCAATCTACCTAGTTTATCTTTCCTCCGATTGCTAGTGAACTTATGCCTATGGATTAAAACTCTGCATTGTTAACCCAACTTAAGAATCATGAACCTTCCACCTACATTTCGTGATAAGAAGAAATTCATGTTCTAGCCATACAAAAACCGATTCCACACTTGACTAATACGACTTTGGTATATTTCTATCTACGAAGGGTAAATCAATTAATTTTCCCAAACCAAGAAAAGATCATATCCTATTAATTCACAACTTTTCGGTTTCTTGCCCTCTCGAGGTGAAACCAGACTTTTTTAGATTTACATTAGCATTGGCCAGATATTAACGTAGTAAGAACAAGAATTAAATAGAACAACCATAGAAGAAAGATGAAAAAAACCCGGATAAGCAATATCTACATTTCAATACAATAGTTCATAACCTCAGCAAAAAGGGAATTAGCCACTCATTTGTGGATTGAACATCATTAAATGAATGTTAATCATGCAGCGATTTAAAAAGGAAGAAGAAAGGCGGAGAAAACCTAAGAATTTTCGTCCTCAAAGCGCACGTAACCCCGTTCTTGCTCCACCAAGTCTGAATGATTAAAAATGAACCTAAGTGTTCTATTTATACTAGGGATAATTTTTCCCTGAATAACAAGCAACGTGTCACGGAGTGCATCGCAGAGCACTACCTCCGTGACACGGTGTGGCTGCGAGCTCTGCAAATTGGCGCCGGAGTAATTGCTCCCAACGTGGCACGACATGCAGCGAACTGCCCGGCTGCACGGTGCAATCGCGGACCCTCTATGGAATATCAAGGTCTGGGGAAATTAATTCCAACATGCCACGGCTTGATCGCGGACCCTCACTGGAATTTCTTGCATTTGTAATTCCCAGGCAGGCATCCGCGATAAGCGAGCGTGTCACCCGGCTCCATCGCGAGCCCTTGTGTTCCTTACTTCTCCAACTGCTTCCTTGCTCGTTCGAGTTCATCTCCGATTTCTCCCAAGATGTCATTTACTCCATAAAAAGTGTGTGTTTTCCTGCAAAACAACACTAATCATGTTAGTTAGTATAAAATCACACTTCCGTACAATTTACGTGAGAATGTACACACATTGTTGGACAAACAAGGCCAAACTATACATTTGAGTATCAATTTGGCATACTCAATATCTTTGTCGTCCACCCTACCCCACTTAAAATCTTGTTCGTCCTCGAACAATACTTATACACCTCATGAAATTGATATCCCATCATGGCTACTTTGGCTCGACAATCCGAGCTACGTTTATACCGATTATGTTCACAACAAATCATCAAGAAGAAAACATGCATAGTATCATCATTACAATGACGCTTAATAAATCGAGACCTCCTAGCTCAAGAATCGACTCTCGATATGCTCGGCAAACTCATGCAGAATTAGCTGACTAAGATATCCGACCCGAATTTATTCTATTGTCAAACATGTGCCCTCACAACATAAGAGATTTCCCACGTGTTTTAGTCACATGAACTCTAAAGAAATTCATGTCAGGGTATAGACACACAATTTTGCTCACTCTCTCAAAAGAATTCACATGCACATTGTGTCATGAACAATAAGCTTGCCTCTAGTGTTTTACTCCAATAATATAAGGATGCATGATTTAAGATCACGTAGTACTTAACGAGGTTGTAATGTAAGCTCTGAGAACTAGTATATACTGGGCTAACCAATAATAACTAGCTTCTAGCGCTTTTTCAATACATCCCATCGTATTCCGGGCATAAGTTCCTCCTTCCTCCTCCCAACCTTGGTGTCTTTCTTAATTAATTTTTTTCAACTTCTTTACGCACCCACACACCGAGACTAAACAACAAAGATTAGTTATTCCACTTTATTGTCTTTACAACTGGCGAGTGCACCTTTGACTTTTTTTTCTTTTTTTCTTCACTTTTGCTTTTCTCTCTTTATTTTCTTTTCACCTTTTCACTCCTTGACAGTATGGGAAAATTATTTTTTTTTCTTGAGCGCTTAAGAGCTTCCAGTTAGGTTTACGGACAATGCAAAGAAAGGGTTAAGCAGTTTACACCTTTGACAAAAGAAAAATAATAGGCTAAAGACTCAACGGGCTAACTAAGTTTGACATTCAAGGTGAGTATATAAAAAAAAGAAAAACGTTAGGCTAAATAAAAGAAACACCTACATCCTTCCACACTACACTTCCTTCATTTCGTTTCGTATACACACCAGGCAAGTTCTAGACAATCCACAATAACATGGAATAACCAAACCTCACTATACACTCGATGAACATGCTCAACTCAAGACGACTTCACAGACTATTTAATCGGCTAATTACAATTCAAACTTAAGCCTCAATCACACCGAATCAAATTCTATGGCATAAGTGTCTCACATATGTACAAAAATTTGCATGCTTTCTATGGATCATCTTTGCCATATAAATGTTATGTGCAACACGCAAGCAAGATGTCAATAGCCATAGAGTAGTAACATGCATGTGACCCTGGCAGAGCACACCAAAATTAAAAATAAAAAATAAATTTTTTAAAATAACTTCTCCTATCGACTACATTTCTATTAAGACGGTCGTCATCCATCCATCATAGGGAACGGTCACTATTTACGACTTCGGTTCAATGGGACTCTTCTCGGTAAAGACCGAAAACAAACTCGAGAAACCCAAAGAAAAAAATAATTACGAAATTTTTTAAAATATCGATAATTTCGACAAAACTATTTACACACTGTTTACACACTGGCTAACGACATTCAACAGCACACAACAGCTTCACCAAGATTTTTTACAATACAGAAGCATACACACAAAAACAAGGTCATATTAATTCCAAACCGACAGCGAACAACGAGACGTGATTATATACACGACAAGAGTAAAAATTCAGCACCCACCTAACTACTCCCACCCCACACTTAAAATCGAACACTGTCCCCAGTGTTCATACAAATACAAACAGAAAGGTGGGTTGTGAAACTCCTGATCAGTCAAAGTACTCCACTTCTTCATCGAGGTCTTTGCCGCCTCATCCCTTTATGCGAGAGTCTCCACCGTCGTCCTCCTCCCGACTCAACGTCAGAATCACCATGATGTGTCTCCTCGTTGGTGGGGACATTATCATCTACAGGCTCCACACAAAGTGGGCCCACACGACATAGTGCCGCGTTTTAGCCAAGCGTAATCTAAGTCAGTACGCCACAGCTCGTCCTCCGTTACCGATCTCTCGCCTATGCGTATCTGGAGCATCTGCATCCCGAACATGCAGGACATATATTGGTCATCCCGAGCATGTCGCTCGGCTAATGTGAAGCTGGCAGAGTAGTGGTGTCGGGTGTCTTAGTCTTTTTAGCATCTATGGCACGCCGCTCCATCTGCAGGATGTAGTCTAGAGGCCTCTTCCTCGACCTCAAGGCCCTCAGGAACGTAGTCAGCAGCCCACCCCGAATCCGTATGTGCCGCCCAGTGCAACCGGGCACTCTTCATGGCGGATATGATCCACCGCCAGGCAGTAATCTCAACCCTTTCATCGGGGCATATACTAGGCATACACGATCCCGGGTCACATCCGTCATGTGCAACCCTCCGGAATCAAACAGGAGCAAACAATTTTAAATGATCCTGGCTTCCCTGTTCATCTGTGCATAGGGCGAGTGTTTGATGGTAGCCCCTCTCCTTGTGTTACTTTTAACTCAGTGCGTAGGCAGGAGCTCCACACAATGTCGTCGATATCACATAGGGTGGGTGATATTCAGCTGCCGGGTATGTGGGCGTCCGTGTTTTGCGCCTCTGAGGATGGCATTGAGGTAGTGAGGCTCAAGTGTGACAATCGGCCCCTTATCTTGATGGTGTGACTCCACAGTGTGGGTTCCAGTTGGCATAGAACTCCCGGAATTAGAGTGCGGGTGCACTCCTTGGGCTCGTCAAAAATGAAGCGTAGCCCAGCAGCGTCAATCCGATGCACCATACGGGGAACTCACGTGCCAGCGGGTCCCGTGCAATGTGCTCTCGGGAAGTATTTGTTCTCCTTGTGTTTGAGTGTACCACTTCTTCCCTTCCTCGTCCACACCCATCTCGTTCCATGCGCGGCGGCGGCCGCTGGAACACGTGCTACTGGGACTGTTGCTCCCAGTCTCAGCCTCTTCCTTCCGGCGCCTGATGTTGATGCGCCCTTACCTTTGTATCTGCACGCTTGCCATTGTTCCTGAAACGAGATAGTCCCAATGTAAGCCGAATTAAATTAGCTTCGACTAAGGTTGGGTTTGGCTCAGCCACCCACACATAGTCTTCAGCCCTCAGGTATAGCAATTTGGCAAGATCCTACTTATTGCATTATTTACAAAAACAACAAAAACAAAACAAAAAAACAAGAAACCCAAAAACAACAAAACAATAAAGTACCTCGTGCATTCAAATACGGATTCGATAGTATAACCTCTATGTACTACTCAGACTTCGTACAGCTAATTCCACCATACCATCGATCACATTTTATCACATAGCACTTAGCTAAAAGAAAACGAAAAAAAAAAGAAAATTCTAACAACTCAACCTAAGTAATTCCCCCAACTTCTATGTGCTTCGATAATTTCATGCAATTTCACCCTATTCGTTCCCACGAAAGGGCTATCTCTTCTTTAGCATAATATGATAAGCACAATACGATTCAACTCATCCAACATGCACAAACCAACAATTTTCCACATTTCAGCCTCCAGTCAATTTCTTCCCATTCACAACCCAACCCTAGCTACAATTTCACCCAAAATTCAACTAAGCATATAATTATCGCGTTCATATAATCACAACGATACTACGAACAACAATCATAATAGCTGAATGAATTTAAGCTCAATTTATACCTAGGGCAGGGATTATTTCTATTTAAATGCTAGAAATCAGAAATTACAGCTAAAAATTGAAGTTGAGTTCAGAAGCGTACCTTTAATCCGATATCCGAAGAAAAGTTGATGAAATTTCTTGTCTAAGTCTGTGCCACGTTGGGAGAAGGGGAGATTTTTGGTGTTTGTCGCGGAGGATGGGAAATGGGGAGAATTGGGCATTTGGGTGTTAAAAGGGTATTTTACGCTTGGTCGCCCGGTGACAGTGTGACCCGAAGCGATTAACACGTCAACGTGTCACGGAGTGCATCGCGGAGCACTGCCTCCATGACACGGAGCCATCGCGCAGGCATTCTGGAATTTGTAAAATTCCAGTTTTGCCTTCAACGTGTCACGGAGGGTAACGCGGAGCATCACCTCCGTGACACGGAGCCATCGCCTGAGCTCAACGTTTCGCCACTTTTTTAAAAAAAACTTTCATACCTCATTTTCTCCCTTTGCATTCCTTTGCATTTTTCCCTCCGATCAACCTGTAATATATCGTACAACAAGAAATCGGTTAGAATTCCAATGTTTGAGGATAAAAATATTTTTATTTTCTATTTACAATCCTATACATAAAAATAAATAAAAACAAAAAATCTTTTTTTTTAGTATGTACAATTATACAACTATAATTCACAGGTTGCCTCCGTGCAGCGCCTGGTTTTTACATTAACGACTCGTGCGACGCGTCATTTAAGCTAATTCCGCCCTAGGGTGACAGACGTTTTCTAATACGTCCTCACCCTCATCAAGCTACCTTTATCGGGGGCTCTCCCATTAACTCTCGGGCTCAACGCCTGAGCAACACTTCGGTGCTCAAGCACATTAATAACCGAGTTCTTCGTACGGCCAGGAGCTTGGTGGCCTTGTACACATCAGTACCTCACCTTGTCGTGTGCTCGCATAGTTAGGCACGGCCTGCGGCTACATCTATAAGTTACCTAGGTCGCCAAGAAAGGCCGTCCCAAAATAAATGGGACTGCGTCTGGCTCAAAATCATGTACAACAATAAAGTCCACCGGGAAGATTAGGGAGCCGACTTTGCACTAGCACGTCCTCCCACAATACCATCTGGTCTTGCTGAGGCGATCCGAGAGTGCCAAATCCTTGTTGTCGGTCTAGGACTCCTAGCCCCAATTTCTTGAATCTTGAGGTTGGCATCAAGTTAATGCTCGCCCCCAAATCACACAAACCGCGAGCTTGGATACTTTGCCCGATTGTTATTTGGTGTGAAGCTCCCAGGATCTTTGAGCTTCGTGGGCAATCAGGTCACAGCTGTCAGGGAAGTGCACTCCTGCTAGCCAAGAACTGCAAGTGGCATATTAGGTAAACTGCTTTTGTTGTCCACGATGTCCTTTATATACTTGGCGTACTTAGGCCTCCCTGCAAAACATCAACAAGAGGTAAGCTAATGTGTACCTGTTTAAACACACCTCCATGAATTTCTTGAAACACGCCTCCTCCTTGTGCTTCTTCCCCAATCGTTGAGGAGCAGGGGTGGAGTCTTCTGATTCCCAGCATCCTTGTGTTTCCCCCTCTCCTCGTTCTGCTCCCTCCGCCCTGCCTTCCACGACTGTTGGTGGTCTTTCGGGTTCCACCTCCTTCAACTGCAAACCACTCCTCATTAGTCACTTTGCATTTACACCTTGGGGTTGGGATACGTGTCCTTTACGGGAGTCCTCCTTTTAGGCTGGTGTTACGAGCTCAAGCGCCCAAATTGATACTCCGGCGCCTTAGTAGCTAGCTGATTGTTCTTGACCTCGGCTGCCAATTTGACATAGTCAGCCTGTAATTGAGCTTGGCTAGCTATCAACTGCTTGAACATCTCCTCAACGCTGGGTGATGGTGGTGGAGGAGGGCATTGTTGTTTCTATATTGTGATTGATAGTTACGTGGCCCTCCTTGATTCCTGCATCACGACTCGAACTCTGCCCCTGATGGTTGTTGCTACGCCAAGAAAGTCGGGTGATTCTTCTAGTTAGAGTTGTAGCTGTTCCCATACTGTTGGTGATTTCTCCTTTGTGCATTACCGACAAAGTTCACAGTGCGGATTTGCTCCACAGCACTCGGTGAGTGTTCATTGCTCCACGCACACTTCACACCAAACCTGTGCCTTGCATTTCTTGGGGCTTGAGACTGGCTCAAGTTCATGTTGCCGAAGTGAGTGTTTAATTGATTCTGCAAGGCAGCTATCACAATGCAGCGATAGGCTGTAAACCCACATCCACTTCCAAGACTCGGCTGATTTCCTTGCTCCTCCCCTTGAAGAGTCCGCATTCCACTCCGGATTTCCCTGCGAAAAATACGATTAAGCAAAGTATAAAGCTCCTCGTAAGTCTTTTCTAATGCTTGTCCCCAGCTGCCGAATCCATAAAAGAATTTTGTGTGGGGTTCCGAACCCTCCTATAAGTGTGCACCAACGTCATTGGATTGATGGTGATGAGGGCGGAGTCCCTCCTTTGATGATTTGAATCTCTCCCAAGCGATGCAGATTTTCTCCTCTCTTTGTTTTGAAACTTAGAATTTGAATTCAAGCCTTGCTGTTTTACCGGAAGGAAAGAATCGGATCAAGAACTTCTTTACAAAGATCATCCCATGTGGTTATAGAATTTGATGGCTCTGCTGGCCACCTCTTGGCCTCTCCCAAAAGTGAATGGGAAAAGTGTAAACTGACGTAATCACGGTGACACTCCAGCGGGAATGTAAGTGTCACTTATCTCAAAATTTTTTGAAGATATTTGTTGTGGATCCTCGTGAGGGGACACAGTGAGCCCTTCGCTTGTGTGCGGCAATTGCACCATGTTCTCATTTTAAGCTCGGGAACCTCCCTCACAGCTCGAGGTTTGCGGATGCTAGATGTGACATTACTAGCATGTGGGATTGCCACATCACGAACCGGCCTAGCTGCTATTTCATCGGGCATAGTACTGCCCTTGCAGTGAGTGGATTACGTGGTTGCTCCTTAATAGTTTGTACGAGCAGCTGCAGTTTTCTCCTAGAGCTTCTCTCCGTTGGCGATGAAATTGTCTTTTCGGCTCTCAGGATGGATCCACAAACCTTTGTCTCTTGCCGGTGTTCCATGAGAATCTGTTATCTGCAAAATACAGGCTAAGACCAAGTTGTCAACAATAAAATATCCAGATTAGAAACTAACACTTCTAAGAAAATCCAAATTTCACCAATTGCTAATCCCAGCAACGGCGCTCAAAAACTTGATGAGCCACGCAAGTGTACGGGTCGTGCAAATAATATAGTGGCTCTTTAAAGCAAGGTATCGAACCCACAGGGACTGGACTACGGGGTGAAAACCTTTTCAAGGTATTATTTTACTAAAACTATAATAATGAAGACACAGTGTAAAGAAGAGTTTTGTATTTTGGAAACTATTGTTATACTAAAGTAAGATATTTATACAATTGAGTCGAACTATGAATGTGAGCATGCTGTTCCCAACGAACATGTAAGAGCTAATTATCAATCTACCTAGTTTATCTTTCCTCCGGTTGCTAGTCGGAACTTATGCGTATGGATTAAAACTCTCGTATTTAACCCAACTTAAGAATCATGAACCTTCCACTACATTTACGTGATAAGAAGAAATTCATTTCTAGCCATACAAAACCGATTCCACACTTGACTAATACGACTTTCAGGTATATTTCTATCCTGAAGGTAATCAATTCCCAATTTTCCCAAACAAAGAACAGATCATATCCTATTAATTCACAACTTTCAGGTTTCTTGCCCTCTCGGGTGAAACCGGACTTTTTGGATTTACATTAACATTGGCCGAGATATTAGCATTAGTAAGAACAAAAATTAAATAGAACAACCATAGAAGAAAAGATGAAAAAACCAGATAATCAATAACTACATTTCAATACAATAGTTCATAACCTCAGCAAGAAAGGGAATTAGCCACTCATTTTGTGGATTGAACATCATTAAATGAATGGAAATCATGCAAACAATTGAAAGGAAGAAGAAAGGGATAGAGAAAACCCTAGAAATTTTCGTCCTCAAAACTGCATAACAACCCCACGTTCTTGCTCCACCAAGTCTGAATGATTAAAAATGAACCTAAGTGTTCTATTTATACTAGGGATAATTTTCCCGGGAATAACAAACAGCGTGTCAGGTGCATCGCGGAGCACTGCCGCTGTGACACGAATTGCGAACTACCGAAACTCTCTGAAAATTGGCCGCCCAGGTAATTTGCTCCCAACATGGCAGGCATGCAACGCGGAGCATGCCGGCGTGCCACGGTGCAATCGCGGACCCTCTCACGGAATGTCAAGATCCAAGAATTAATTCCAACGTGCCACGGCTTGATCGCGGACCCTCCTTTGGAATTTCTTGCATTTGTAATTCCCAGGCAGACTACATCCGCAGTGGCAGCGTGTCAGCTCCATCATGGAACCATCAATCTGCTTCTCCAGCGCTTCCTTGCTCGTTCCCGGTTCATCTCCGATTTCTCCCAAGATGTCATTTACTCCATAAAAGTGTGTTTTTCCTGCAAAACAACGCTAATCATGTTGGTTAGTATAAAATCACACTTCGTACAATTTACGTGAGAATGTACACACATTGTTAGGATAAACAAGGCAAAAGCTGATACATTTGAGTATCAATTTGGCATATAAATATGCCCCGATCACTCTCCTTCAACGGCTGAATATGGATTGGAAAATGATTTAAACATTGAAGGGAGGAACTTATATACATGCTAGGGTGGTGGTAGGGGTGTGCTTTGCGCCATCACGCCAAGAGGGGCTTTGGCTTTGACAGCGTTACTTTAAGGCATGATGTGCAGCGCGCTGGCCTCTTCATTGAGATTTCCGAGGCTTCTCTACACGCGTCAAACCCTTCTTACTTGCAACTCCTTATGTACGACTACTAAACATTAACGTTTTTACGTGGTGTAACAAGAAAGAATTAAGACGGTAGGTGGAAATTCTTTTGCATAAACGAGTTGAGGATGACTCTGATGGGTGACCAAAAGAGTTGTGGTCAGACCCGTGAGGATCAGTCGAGAGGTGTAGCAAAGTCTAGTGATCAGGGACAACCCTGACAGAATCGTCCTGTTAGAAATAATTTCATTATAAAAGCGGTCGTTGGGTGGAGGCTAGAGTTCTGGATAGGGTCCCAGGGAGTGGGGATGACAGATGTAGGCACGAGTTGTCTTGGTAGACCACGACTCGTGAAGTGAGGTCATCATTTGAGTCAAGAGAATTTTAGAAGTTGACCAGCACTCCACCTTGGTCCCAACGAGTCGTTTCCTACCCCACGACTCATGGAGTCCCCCGTAAAGTGCAGCGGAGGATTTTCCTTGCATTTTTTCTAAGGGTATTATTTTCGCCGTCACACATCCTTTTAACTCCTAAACTATAGTCTTTTTAAAGCATAGTATGGGACGTTTTAAAGGATAACAAGCCTAAATCCTCATTTCTTCATCAAATAACTCTCAAAACCTTCTTCCTCCTCTCTCTCAAGGTTCAAGGATTCTTCAGGGTTTATTCAAGGCTTCAAGGTCAAGTTCAAGCGGAAATTCTTGAAGAAAATTTATAGGGTTTTTCAACAAGGATATTCTTCCATCCTTGTTCCCCAAAATATTTTATCAAAAATTCAATTTCAATTATTCTAGAAAATCATGACCTAGGGTTGTGATTTATGGGTATTCTTCAATATCTTCTTGAATTCTAAAGCCCACTAGAATTATGAGCTAATTGTTATTATGAAACTATTTTAATGTCTTGAATTATGTGTTAGATGGTGAAAATGTATGATTGTAGAATGTTCTTTATGAAAGGGCTTGAACGATGATTGGGGTTTTATTATTTTCCCATTCAATTGAATCCGTGACTCGCATCCTTGCGAAATATAAAAGATTGTAGAATTCCTAATGATTTGAGTATACTATTTGCTAAATATGTTGAGGTAATTATAGTGTATGGGCTTGATCAATTGAAAGTAAAATATACCATATTCTCCGTATGCTTTCAATTGAACTGATTGGAGTATAGTAAATCGATGATAATGTCCTAATTATTGCATCACTGCATAAAGCAGAATTGAAGTGAATTATGAAATGGGTCTTATGAAATGAAAATCTATGTTTATCCATGAATTAGATTTAGAAATGCTCAAGGTAGAAGTTAAGTGCATGGGCTTACGCCAAATACAAAATGAAGCAATGTATCTATGTTAAAGTGTAATTTGGACCTATGAACCATAAATGACTCTATGATGCATGTGGAATGCTATGAATCCGGAACTTAAATGTTGTGGAAGTTTAATGCATGATGTGAATCTATAGATTCTCACTAAAGTAAGACATTTGAATAAATATTTATTTGGCACCGTGATGATATTAATTATGATGATAAGCTGAGAATAATATTTCAGACTGTTGGGCTTGTTGTTAGTAAGTAGCTCTAATCCCTTTTGAAATGAATGTTGTATGATGAACAAAGTGTATTCTCATGTTTCTAACTTCATTTGTAGTAGCATAGACCCGAGATATATAAATGTTAGGTCGGTACTCCTCATGTTCTAGTTAGCCAGGGACTCTCCATAGTCGAGAATATTTTTCCTTGGTTATCTCGGGATCCTCCATAGCAGTGACTCCCTAGTTCAAGTCAGGATCCTCCATAGAAGGGAAGTGACTCCCTAGTTTAGTCGGGATCCTCCATAGAAGATAGTGACTCCCTAGTTCAGTCAGGTTCCTCCACAGTAGAGAATGACTCCCTTAGTTTAGCTAGGACTCTCCATAGTAGAGAATGAATCCGTTAGTTTAATCTAGGATTCTCTATAGTAGAGAATGACTCCCTTAGTTATATTATTAATATGATTCGAGTTCGGATAGTTCAAATTCCAGTTATAACATATTTAATATAATGAGAAGCCATTTCGGTTACATTAGTGATCCAATGCCGGTGTGTGATGCTTGTCTCAGATTCTGGCTATTATTAAATGTTCAGAACTTGATCCTTATGCATGAGTTCAATGATGTTTCAGGATATGAGATCCATATAAAATTTTCAATAAGATATATATGTGACTCATAAGAGGATTGTTGCCAGGTTAAACCAACTATGTTGATGTACTTTGTTATTTCATATGTCGTATATTTGTATATTTAGTTGTTTATGTTATCCCGCATGCTCAGTACATTTCCAAGTATTGGCTACGCTTTTTTGTGCTACATCATTTCATGATATAGATTCAGGTACCCAAACTCAGGCTCGTGGTTAGATCGCTTCATTCCCTCTCGGTTGCTAATAGTGAGTCCTCATCTCCCGAGGACGTGATTTATGTTACTCTTTCTTTATGTTTTAATTTTTCATATTTTAGGAGTTTGTTGGGGGCTTGTCCCAATAACTCATCAGTTTAGTAGAAGGCTTTTAGACTTGTCTAGATAAATTTAGCGTTGTATCAAAGTATTGTTACAATTGTTTTTATGATTCCTTATTAGACTCTAGCGATTGCTTCCGCTTATTTATGTTGTTGGTTGTTTCTATTGTTATGATATGCTATGGTCACGCCATGGGTAGACTTGGAGCCTCTCAGGGTTTCTTGTCCCGTGTTACGGCTAGAATTGTGAACTGGGGTCATGACAAACTTGGTATTAGAGCAAAGGTTTAGAGTGTCCTCGGGTGTCTTAAAGCCGCGTTAAGTAGAGTCTTCATAATGGGTGTGAAGCGCGCCGCACTTATGATGAGAGGCTATAGACGTTTTAGGAATATCCCTTTTTTCGCGGTTCTTATCATGCATAGAGTGAAGCTCTAAACCGGTTCCTTCCCTAACTCATGCTTTACGCTCGTAGATAATGCCTCCGAGCAGGCAAATGGAAGAGGGAAATGTTAATGACCGCTAGTAGGTACCACCAGCTTTGGCAAACCAGATGGATGACCATGTTTCCCATGCTGAGTTTGAAATATGAATATGTTAGCACGGGCCATTGCTCCTTGAATTAACCGATAAGCAATGACTCGTATTCCTAGAATGGGAAGGTAGCGGCAACAAGGGTGAGATATTTTCTCCAAATGAACCCACCCAAGTTTTTGGGGTCAAAGGTAGATGAGGACCCATATGAGTTCTTGGAAGAGATTCGGAAGATTCCCATATCTTGAGAGTGAAGGGAATTTGAGAGCGCGGACTTAGCTTCATACCCGGCTAAAAGGAGTTTCTTATATATGGTTTTGTTAGTGGAAGGACAATCAGGAATTGGAACAAGTCAGCAGGTTGGGATAATTTAAGACTGCGTTCCTGGACCGTTTCCCTAGAGAGAGTTGAGGAAGGATAAGGCGGTAGGTTCGTCAACTTGAGCAAAATGACATGATAGTTCAAGAGTACGCGTTGGAATTTACCCAATTAGCCAAGTATGCCCCGGAGATGGTACCCGTCCAGAGGGCCCGGGTGAGCAGGTTCGCGAATGGAGTGTCAAACTCCTTGGTTAAAAATTAACAGGACTGCTATGTTGCACGGGGATATAGACATTCCACATCTGGTGATATTCGCTCAATAAATAAAGGTGGAGGCGGGTAAAAGGAAAGGAGAGAGAGGCCAAGAGGGTCAGGATAGGAGATTCAGAGTTTTCTTTGCCAAGGACGAGTAGTGGACACCGCTCACTTTTTCAGAAGAAATCGTCAGCCCCGGCCTTTTCGACAGTCGATTCTCCACACAAACCTAGAGTAAGGGAATTACGTATCTAGATGTACCAAGCGTGGGAAGCACCACTTGAGAGAATGGCCAGATTGGATATTTATTTTGGTGCGGCGGTCGGGCTACAAGCGCCGAGATTGTGCAGCAGCAAAGCGAGGCGAGAGTCCTTGACCATCTCTTTATTAGCGTCTATAGCCCGTTCATTTCAACGGGTGCATCATCTAGCTTAGGTGGCGGATGTACGTCAAAATCGCTCTATCTTCGTAATAGCACACCAGGATAAGGCAAGTCGCCAATAGTAGCCTGGTATGTTGTGAATTTTGCATAACTCTTTGTTTGTTGCTAGCCTGAGAACTCCAGTGTTGAATAAAAGGCTGCACGTGATTGTTGTTGAGATAGGTTGTCGAGATCTTGATGTGAATAGGCTTTGTTAATGTAGGACTTACGGTATTGGTTAGAGGTAAGGGATTTAGGAGTTAATTGAATTAATACAACTTCAAGAATATTCAGTCTTAGAATGATGGCTCTAATATAAGGGAGAGATATGGTGAGTATGTAAGTCTAGTCAGATCTCGAATATGATAGTTGGGGGAGTCCTAACCTAACGAGTCATGATATCAATCCCTTGGGGTTTAGATAATTTCTCTGGTAGTTCAGTTGAAGTTAAGTTATGCCCATCCCTATGCACATACTCCCAGAATCTCTAGATAACTGCTTTAGACAGAAATATCAATCTTACTTTAGAAATCCTTTCAGCTCATTTTCATATTACGAATGCGGTATGTGTGTTAATTCATATTTCCCAATATGATCGGCTCAGTCGGGCACTAGAATATGCTTAGAAGCTTGAAAGACTAAGGTTATCTCATGTATGTTCTCAATTATATATTCCATGAATAATTCGTGCTCATGAGACCTTTAATTGAAGTTATACCGGATATTATGAATTCTAACCTGTAATAAGAAATTGATTTGAGAGTGAAGTCTCAATATGTATCGGTTAGTGCTAGTTAAAGGGAAGAATCCCTCGATCAATTTCTATCTAGTTCCATGTTAGTTTCATGTCCTTCGGTCTCTCTTGTTCCATAGCATGCATGTTCAATTTAGCTATTCAGTCCAATGTGTAAAGTCGGTAGGGCAGTGCTTCATTAGTTTAGTTGTGATTGATTGATTATGGAATTTAGTTCCATCCCAATCCTTTTCCGAGTATGTTTAGCCAACATTCAAGGATGAATGTTCCCAAGGGGAGATATTGTAAACGCCCCGAATGTTTCTTAGATCAGATTCCAGGCTTAAAGAAAAGAATTCAGAAGAAGGTGAAATTTTTTACTGAACGAGTCGAGGATGACTCGTGCATTGACCCACGAGTCGTAAGTCGGACCCATGGGAGCGAGTCCCGGAAGGTGTAGCAAAGTCCGGTGATCATGAATGACTTGACGAGTCATTCTTCCAGGCAGCGACTGCGTTAAGTGGACGTATGGTGAAGGCTAGAGTTCTGGATAGGGTCCGGAGCAGTGGGGATGACGGATGCGAGCCATGAGTCATTGTGGAAGACCACGGCTTGTGAAGTGAGTCATCGGTTGAGTCGGGGGATTTTGAGAAGTTGACGATTGCACTCCGCGACTTGGTCCCACGAGTCGTTGCCTACAATTGAACTACCTATTCCATTGGGAGAACAAGCCATTCAACAGGAGATTCTGAAATTGCATGAGTCGTCTAGCTCTTCAATTCCATTTTGAGAGTCATCATGGCTCTTTAGGACTTATACATGCAGCACCCTTTTTATCTTTCGGCATAGACCCTTTCATGACTCGTGGGTACCTCGTGGTGTCGCGGGAGGATTTCCTACGTTTTTCAGGGGTGTTTTGTAAAATCTATATTTCTAACTCCTAAACTATGACGCTTTGTTCTTGAAATGGGACGTTTTTAAAGGGATAACTAGCTTAAACCCTCATTCTTCATCAAATAATTCTCAAACCCATTCTTCCTCCTCTATCTCAAGGTTCAAGGATTCTTCAGGGATTTTATAAAGGCTTCAAGGTCATGTTTGAGCGAGGAGATTCCTCGAAGAAGGTATGCGGATTTTCAATAAGGATATTCTTCCATCCTTGTCTCCCAAAAAGTTTTATCAAAACCCAATTTCAATTATTCTAGAAAAGCCTGACCTAGAGGTTGTGATTGATGGGTGATTTCTTCTATGTCTTGAATTCTAAAGCTAGAATTATGAGCTAACTGTGATTATGAAACTATTTAAATATCTTGAATTATGTGTTAAATGGTGAAAATGTATGATTTTAAGTGTTGTTCATGAAAGGGCTTGAACGATGATTGGGGTTTTATTATTTTCCATTCAATTGAATCCGTGACTTGTATCCATGTATGAAATATGTGAAGATTGTAAGAATTCCCTAATGATTAGATTATAATATTTGCTAAATATGTTGAGGTAAGATTATAGTGTATGGGCTTGATCAATTGAAAGAAAATATCTTTCTCCTTATGCTTTCTATGGAGCCGGTGGGTATAGAAGTAATTCTATGATAATGTCCTAACTATTGCCTCTTTCCCATGAATTAAAGTGAATTATGAAATGGGTCTTATGAAATGAAAATCTATGTTTCTCCATGAATTCGTTGTAAATGCTCAAGGTAGAAGTTAAGGGTGCATGGGCTTCCATAAACCTAAGCATATGAAGCAATGTATCTATGATAAAGAAGTGTAATTTGGACACAATGAACCATAAATGACTCTATGATACATGTGGAATGATATGAATCCGGAACTTAAATGTTGTGAAAGTTTAATGCATGATGTGAATCTATAGATGCTCACTAAAGTAAGACATTTGAAGAAATATTGATTTGGGAAACGTGATATGAATTATGATGATAAAGCATGAGAATGATAATTCAGACTGTTGGGCTTGTTGTTAGTAGAAAGTAGCCTTAATCCTTTCGAAATGAATGTTGTATGATGAACACGGTGTATGTTCATATTTCGACTAGTTGTAGTAGCATAGACCAAATATAAAATTTCAGATCAATACTCCTCATGTTCTAGTCAGCTAGGGACTCTCCATAGCCGAGAATGTTTCCTTGGTATTTCAAGGATCCTCCATCCCCTGAGAGAGGACTCCTAGTTGAGTTAAGGGTTCTCTATAGCAGTGACTCCCTAGTTGTTCGGGGATCCTCCATAGTAGAGCGTGACTCCTAGTTCAATCGGGATCCTCTATAGTAGAGTGACTCCTAGTTTAGTCAGGTTCCTCCATAGTAGAGAATGAGTCCCTTAGTTTAGATGGGACTCTCTCCATAGTGAGAATGATTCCTTAGTTATTTTATCAGCATGATTGATTCCGGATGATTGATTTAAGATTATATACATTTAATATAATGAGAATCAGGTTTGATTCGGCGATGATACATTTGATGTGTGATGCTAGTCTCAGTTGGATATTAAATATTCAGAAACTCTATCCTTATGCATGAGTACAATGATGTGTCAATATATGAGATCCATATAAAATTTTCATGTAGATATATATATATAGGTGTGTAACTCATAAGAGGATTGTTGCAGTTTAAATCAGCTATGTTGATGTACTTTTGATTACCTTATTGTATATTTGTATATTTAGTTGTTTACATTATCCGCATGCTGATACATTTCAAAATTACTTAGCACCACGCCCCTTTTAGAAATTGCTATATCCATTTCCATGATATAGATTGAGTCTCTGACTTAGCCTCGTGGTAGATACATGTCATTCCCTCTCAGCTGCTATTGGTGGGTCCTCATATTTCGAGGACATGATTATGTTTATACTTTCTTTTTATATTTCAGATTTCAGATTTAGGAGTTAGATGAGGCTTGTCAAAGCAACTCATCAATTTAGTAGAAGGCTTTGAGACTTGTCTACATAGATTGACGTTAATATCAAGTGTTGTTACAATTGTTCTTATTATTTCTTATTAGACTCTTGCAGTTAGCTTTCGCTTATTTATGTTGTTGGTTTTTCTATTGTTAATTGATATGCTATGGTGTACATAGGTCTACTTGGAACATAAGGGTTTCTTGTCCCGTGTTACGACTAGGGTGTGAACTCGGGTCGTGACAAGCTAACTCTGAAATTTTGAAAATAGAATAAGCATAAAAGTACTTCAAAATAAACATACCACCAACCCTCAAATGTTGAGGACTCCCCACTAATAATTATTTATGGCCACCGGATATTTGTGGTCGGTACTTGGATGTACTAAGCATGTGAGATAAGCAACTGACTAAGTGTAATATACTGATAATACAAAATATTGTAGTGAATGCAAAATGAATATATAAACTAAACTGTAGTACAATGAACCTATCTGTGATGCATAAATACTGATATAGAATAATAGTTTGAGGATGCATAATGAAAATGCTAGTAAAACTAGTTTGAGGGTCATGTACATGCCTGCGAAAATTGAGGTTTGTAATTGTGACTAAAACTGTAATTGAATTGAATTGTAACTGTAGTGAACTGCGGGAGAACCTGTTAACCAACATAAACCATGTGAGCTAAACATGGAGTTCGATGTATAATACTTACATTGAGAGGACCCAATGTACTTTGCCACGGTATAAAGGCATGACTGTATGATCATTAAGCGTGCCCATTCGGGCTAAAACCCACGTGGTGGCATGTAGTTCTAGGATCTTGGTGCGCTGTACCCTAACTCACTCGATGCCAAGTACTACTCCCAATTAATATTTTACTGATAGCTCAAACTATTTTTCTAAGACTAAATCGGAAATACTTTGTTGAAAGTGTTAGAAATCCCTAAAGAACTTGAAAATCTTTGGCTATACTGTCAAAATATGCATACTGATATTATAAGGGAAATCATATGTTCATAACATGCCAAGTTTTTCTAAAGCAAATGCTAACTCATAAATACTAAACTTTAAAAATCATGATAAAATAAATGACATGAAAATATGATATGTAACTAAACATTCGATCATGAATATCATGTAATAATAATCATAGGAGTCTTAAGAAAACTGGGATAATAAGAAAAATCATAAACTGGATGAGAACCCTAAGACATAATTTCTAAGGACTAGGATTTCTATGTTTTTGAAGCTTTTGGGACACAAGGGTAAAAGGATAACCCTTGTTGAAATCCTATACTTGGAGTTGGAGAATTCTTGCTAGAACTTCAACCTTGAAGCTTTTGGAGAGGAACCTAGTTCTTGACTTGAGAGATAGTTTTAATCGCGTCTGACATTTCTTTTTGAGTGTTTAGGAGAGAATCCAGGTCAAAAGTTGACTAACTCACCTAAATCCCCCTAGAAACCCTAAAACAACATAGTTTGATTTGAAAGCATAGGAAGTTACAAAAATACATACGGAAAATCCAAATAAGCGTACGTCGATCCATATGAGCCACACCACGACTTATTGTGTCATACCATAAAATGGCATGCACTCATGGTATCACTTTGACCACTTTTAGAACCTCTCTGTGGATGAAAGGATGAATCATACTATGGTACCACGACTCATGGTCATTGAGGAAGCTTTGAAAAGTTTCTCAATCTCATACAACGTCCTTTGGTTTCACGAGTCATCCTTTCTCACCATGAATTGTGGTGTCAGTCGTTTTGTGTAAAAAAATTCCACTTCTGCTAGTTTTACGCTTGATGTATAGGATTTGATCTTAGGAACTTTTGGAGTGTAATATATCCCCATTGGGAATATTCATCCTCGAATGAAACTAATAAAGCTTAAAAGAAAGGAAAAATTTGAAATCAAAAACTGAATGTTAAGCTTATTTGAATAATAAGTGGGTGAGTAGCCGGACTAAGATAGATATGCGTGAAATAAATTCATAAAACATGCATGCATACTAAGACATGAGAGCACACAGGACATGAGCGAGTATCACACTAAGGAGGAAACTGGTACCTCAGATGGAGCTAAATTGGAAGGAAAGAGGTGAGGGTACTTGGCCATAATATGCCTTACGCTTCCTAAGTAGCTCCGTTACAAGCGATTCCTCTAAAGGACCTTCATTGAAGCGATTTCCTTATTCCTCAACTTACAAACTTGACGGTCAAGAATCTCAATGTTATACCTTGAAATCCTAAAGATCACCAGGGTGGAAATGGAGAAAATAAGATTTACTGCACCGAGTCCTGAGAACGAGGTCGTCTGTGACCCGTCAAGGTTGACCACGAGTCGTTAAGTGACTCATGGTGAAGAGTTTGACTTAAGTTGGAAATTTTGGTTTTGAGTCCCTACGGACATGACCACAATTTTTGGTCAACACCCACGACTCGTTCAGTTAGCCGTGGTAAAGAGCTAATGAAAGGTGAAGGTTGAGTTGGCAGTGTTCCCTATGAATGGACACAATGAGTCGTGGTTAGATGTCATGATCCTTTAGGTTATTCGTGGTCATCAGTTGATTAAGGACTTGAGGTTTTTGGGCATTGGTGGTAACGAGTGGTGACCACGGTGGTCTAAATGTGAGGTAGGTCCCTCATGAGGAGCCCTTGAGGAAAAGTGGCGGTGGACTTCATGACAGCAGGCGAGAGACGACTCATTTCCTTCGTAATGACTCATTCAGTCCCTTATAGGGGACTGGTAGTCAGTTATCTTTTACGAATTTAGTAAGGGCTTATCCGTAATTTCCATGATCTTAAGGTCTAAACTACATCATTTTAAGATATAAATAGTGAAGTTTAAGAAGGGTAAGTTCATTCTAGGCTATTCTTACTTCATGCATGCAAGAGTAAGGTCTAGAGAGGTGATCAAGCTCAATTTCCTTCAAGTTTCATCAATTCTTCCTCGGAAAATCAAAGAAATTATAGAATCGGATTCTCTCGGGTATGTAAGGATATGAATGGGTGAATTTGTTAACACCCATGCCCAATCCCTCTCTAATTCATGAAAATCTATATGTTGATCCTATGGGGCCTTAATCCAATGCATGAATTTCCTAAGTTTCCACAATGGGTATGATCTAAGCATGTTTCTATTATTGAATTATGATTCATGGAAAGGTTTACATTGTTTTCAATTATAATCATATTCTTTATAAATTAAAATGCTCATCCATGAGAAGTTCATGAAAGTTGACATTTATGATGAATGTTCAAGTATGATGAGATATTATTAATGAAAGCATATTTTCAAATTTACCTATGTTTATGATCATGTTTTCAATGGAATCCAAGTATTTTCAAGAATGTTTAAGTATTGGGCAAACCCATATGTTCAAGTATGATTTATGATTTCAAGTTAATTAGCTTACCACATATTTTGGAGTCAAGACCCAATTATGTTCATCTTGTGGTATGGTTTGAGCCAGAGATCCTCATGTATGATCTCCAGATTTTATGTTTATGATTATTCAGCTTCGTCATTAGACGATGGTCAACTAATCAATAGACGATGGTCAACTCGTGAAAAATGATGGAGAGCATATGCATGTTTTTAGGAGTAGTGTTTAGCACGGTAGGCTAAAGGTCGGTCAACCCTATGCCTCAGAACTACACACCAACGTAGGTATGATCAGATTATTTTGGACCTCCTATGTGAGCTTTCCCCTTCCCCAAGGGGCCTTTAGCTTTATATCAATATCATGGTAGCATCTTTAACCCTAAATATGGCTTTGGATGGCCTGCTTCCCACTTGAGTGTGATATTCCGGGACCACATAAGCTCTATCGTGGTAATGTCAGTTATATGAAGAGTCTCCCATTGTTCCTCATGATTTTAGTTATGCACATTTATCATTCATGATATATATATATAAAGTTTGACCCAATGTACGAGTTTCACTTATGATTATCGAGATTTGTTTGGGTCATTCGATCCAGGTGTGACAGACTCAATTATGTTTCCAGATTATGCTTTCAGAAAATAGCATGCAACCTCTACTCTCAGATTCTTATCTTGATGTTGTTTTATATTATGCATGTTTTAAATGATTTTACTTACTTAAGCGATTTTACTTACCTTGCATACTCGGTACATTCAACGTCTTGACCGCATACTCTATGTTGTATCATTTTATGATACAAATCGTCTTCAGACTCAGCCCTGTCACTATAGACAGCTTCCGGAGTTAGCATCCAGTCTCTATGGTGAGTCTCATCTCCCGAGGACCATTTATTATCAGCAATCATTGTACTTTCAATTTTCATACTTTGAGAGTTAGTTGAGGTCTTGTCCCATCAACTCATCAGAGTTCGTCGAGTTCTTGTCCCATCAACTCATCAAGTGCAGAGGCTTTTCAGACGCTGGGCCCGAAACCCAAGTCAGCCAATGGCACATGCATACATCTAATATCATTTAAGTAGAGGAATACTTAACATAAACATAAGAAAACGTAAACATAGCATAAAACCAGAAATGCGAGCGTACACATAGGTGAATACTATATACATTCTCTGAAGAGCCTCTCCTATGGGAAACATCCCCAACTAACTTGAACGACACTAAAACATAAGATATTAACTTAAGAATTCTATCAAACAGCCCTTGGAGCATGAGGACTCACCAATAAAGTGACGTAGGCGAGATGGGCTAAGGATGAGGATGAACACGAGATCGGATCTTGTATCATGAAATGATACAACATAGGAATGCAGTCAGTACGTGGAATGTACCGAGTATGAAAAGGTAAGTAAAACGGGCATTTAAAGTAAAACAAAACTCATAAGCAACGTGAGAAAAGGACATCATGCATATATCATAAACTTCGTAAGGAAGATAAGGCTCAAGGCTTTCAAATCATTCATAAAAGCATTCATTATCACCAATCATAAGTAAACATTATCAAAACGTAACTTGAGCCAAAACATAAATGTAACAATGCATAAGACATGCGAAATAATGGGAAGGACTCATCATAACCGACACCATCATGGTAGAGCCTTTCATGATGCCCCCAACTATCTCACTCAAGTGGGCAGAGTAAACCTTGGCTTACTAGGAATGATATCACATTTGAGGGGATCACCATTAATATATATCATATAATTAGAAACCATGGTGTCACGTGGACATGAGACACCGGCAGTAGTCACTTTCTTCGGGCTGCTCGGTGCTGAACCACGGCTCCCAAAACATGCATATAAACATACGTAAATCAATAACATCATGCATTAAGATTCATTGGCTAAATATAAACATTCATAATCATTGATCCCCTTTAAAACATGCTTAAAGCAAGAATCAAAAGGTCCTTTCATTTGGCCGATATCATAAGTCGATAAATCATGTAATTTGCTTCATAAATCATAAATCATTATTCAACATGTAGGTCGTGCCCAATACTTTGACATGTTCAATTCTTTCCAAGCATTTTCATAAACATGGGTAACTTGAAATCATGCTTTTCCATCATCAATAAACTCAATTTATAGAATATTCATAAAAAATCATAGCTTTCATGAATCTTCATCAATGGGCATTTTAGTTTAAAAATATTGAAACATGATATTAAAGAAAATAATATAAAACCTTCCCAACATTCATAATTCAATAATTTAAAACTCTCAGTTAAATCATACCCATGCAAGAAATCACATTTCATGCATTGAGTAAAAGCCCATAGACTTGAATAGGAGGATTCATGATTCAAATTGAGATTTGGGCATGGGTGAGGAGGAATTTCACCCATTCTAAATCCTACATACCTAGAAATGGATTACTTCGAGGTTCATGAATACCCACCAAAAGAAATTGATGAAAATTTAGGGAAGAAGATCTTGAATCTCCCAAAAACCTCTCTAGCTTCTGCATGAGAATAGGCATGCATAAAGGACTTAACTCATCTTATCACACTAAAAAATTATCCAAAACAATATAGTTTAGGGTCTTAAAAACGTGGAAAAGTAAAAATGCCCTTAAAATTATTTTTCCACAGCTTGCTCCGGACGTACAGCCGGCCGACCCAGCAGATTCATTGCAGCATACCATGACTCGTGGTATCGAGTCGTTAGGTCCACTACCTCATATCATTTCTCAGATCCTTCAAATGACTCGTCAAGACAAGTCGTTGGATGTTGCCGTCAACTCCTTGACCAAACTAGGCTTTCCTTTCCAAGAGCCTCACCATGACTCGTGGTGGCATCCAACTAGTCGTGATCTCCATTCGTAGTAGGCACTAAGATTCTCAATCTTCAGACAACGACTAGAAACAACGGGTCGTTGCTCCTTACCATGAATCGTAGGATGCCCCATTATCCCCCTGACCCTAAGCTCAATTCCCCAACGGCGGTAACAACAACTTCGTTGTTCTAACAAAAAGTCGTTACACCATCCGTTATCACCACTGCTTCCCTGAACCCTATTTCACGACTCGTGAGTATCCACCCACAAGTCGTGAGTCTTCCATTCTATGATGTTTTGCCAGTTTTCTGCACTTTTCAAATTCAACTCCCGGGTCTATTCTTAGTCCTTTTCGGGGTATTACAATATCTCCCCCTTGAAAACATTCATCTCGAATAAGAAACAAGCAGCAAATAAAGAAACACCAGAATTTACAGCTATATGTTAATCATTTTAACCGAAATTTCGTAAGTGACTACCTCCGAATAAACCATATAGTTGAACTAATCTCACACTTCACATACATATTCATACATATAAAAGAAACTTGCACACATGAACTGAATATGAAAACTAGATAAAGTCATAGGAAAAACTGATACCTCAAGTCGGAACCAGACGATAGAGAACAAATGTGGGTATCTAGCCATCATATCACTTCGGCACTACCCGTAGCTCCTCAACTTGCTGATTTCTCCATAAAACTTTAACCGAAGCTACTTCTTTGTTTTTAAACTTCCAAACGGCGATCCAATATTTCCAACGGGAATTTCTTCATAACTGAGGCTGTCTTTTAACCCAATGCTGTCTACCGGGACAACGAAGGCTGGGTCCCCCAAACACTTCTTCAAAAAGTGACACATGAAAGATTGGATGAACTGAAGATAACTCCGATGGAAAGTCCAACTCATATGCCACCTTACCAAGTCTTCTCACAACCGGTAGGAGACCAGCATAGCATGGACTGAGTTTCCCTTTCTTTCCGAACCGCATGGCTCCCCTTCATTGGAATACCTTTAGAAATACCCATTCTTCCACATCAAAATCCAAATCCTATTCTCCCTCACATCAGCATACGATTTGATGAATCGGCAGTTTCCAACAGGACCCTTATCAGCGGACCCTCACTATCGCCCTCGTGGCCATATGGCCTATCAAAGCTTCCTCACCAACCTCAAACCATTCGATGAGAGATCTACCTTCGCCCATAGAGGGCCTTGGTGGTGCTATCTGGATACTAGAGTGATAAGCCCATTATTATAAGCACCCACTCGATCAGGGAAAATGATCATCCCAACTACCTTTAAAATCCATAACACATGCCGCCAACATATCCTCCTAGGTCTTGATTGTTCATTCCACTTTGGCCATACATTTGTGGATGAATGCTGTACTGAGCTTAACTTGCGTCCCAAGTATTTTTGAAAAAGAATGCAGGTGAAAGGTAAATGAGTACAGCAGTGCAGAAATAATAGACAAGGAACTCCATGAAGTCAAACCAACTCCGAATATACAACTTGGCATAATCATCGCTGAATACATGGTCTTGACCGGTAGGAAGTGCGCAACCTTTGTTAACATGTCTACCACCACCCAAATGGAATCATAGTGTCGGCGAGTACGAGGTAGGCCTATAATAAAATCCATATTGATCTCTTTCCACTTCCAAGTGGGAATGCTAATATCTGAAGTACCTCTGACCTTTGATGCTTTCGACTTTCACTTCATGACAGTTTGGACATTTAGCTACGAACTTCGCAATATCCTTCTTCTTACCATCCACCAATAGATTTCTTGCAAGTCCCGATACATCTTCATGGACCCCGGATGGATCAGTATCTGAGTACCATGTGCCTCATGCAATATTCGAACTCCTAAATTATCAACGTTCGGAGCACATGGTCGACCACAGTATCGTAGGACCCCATCTCCCTCTTGGGAGAAAACCTCTACCTTTTGACTCCACACTGCTTCCTTTAGCTTTCTCAAAGTCGGATCTCGTCTTGCCTAGATTTAACATCGACCATAAAGGACTATTACGACCCGTTATGACACAACAGAAGACCGCCATCGGTGGAGTCGATCCAATCAACTCCTAGTCTTGCAAGTCAGTGAACATCTTTCACCAATTCCTTCTTCCCCTCATCATGGGACACACACTCTCCATTGAGCCTACTAAGCGCATCTACAACCATATATGCCTTGCCCGGTGGTAGGGACACTCACGTGTAGTCCTTTGGTAACTCCAACCACCTCCTTTGCTGAAGATTTATATCCTTCTATGTGAACACATATTGCAAGCTCTTATGATCCATAAATACATCCAAGTGGACCCCATACAAGTAATGCCTCCATATCTTTAACATAAACACCACGCGGCCAACTCAAGATCATGGGTGGATAATTCTTTTCATGGACCTTCAGATGTCTTGGAGAGGCATAGCTATTACCTTCCACGCTGGATCAACACACATCTCAATATGACTCTCATAGAATGCAATATACAACAAATCCATTAGTACCCTCGAGTAAAGTCAACCTTACTTGGTGGTGAAGTGAGTCGGGTCTTCAATTCATGGAAGCTTTTCTCACAATCCTCTGACCATTGGAACTTTGTCTTTTTCGAGGTCAAATTGGTCAAAAGAGCCGCAGTAGATGAGAAATCCTCAACAAACCTCCGATATTGTAGGTAGACCCAAGAAACTCCGGAGTGCGAAGGGTTCACGGTCTAGGCTAATTCTTCTTGCCTCAATTTTCTGGGAATCTACCCTTATGCCTTCTCTTGATACCACATGACCCAGAAATGCCACCGAGTCTAGCCAAAATTCGCACTTACTGAACTTTGCATATAGCTGACGATCCATGAGGGTCCTGAAGTACTGCCCTTAGGTGACGACATACTCTCCTTGCTGTGAATTATATCAAGATATACGTCAATGAACACAATCACGAATATGTCCAAATATGCCTTGAATACCCTATTCATTAGGTCCATAAAAGCTGCAGAGGGCATTGGTTAGTCAAAAGACATAACCAACAAATTCGTAGTGACCATACCAAGTCTTGAAAGCGGTCTTTGGGATGTCACTATCCTGAACCATGGTAGTGGTACCCGGACCTGAGATCAATCTTGTAGAAGCACTTGGTACCCTGAAGCTAGTCAAACAAATCATCGATTCTGGGTGAGGGTACTATTCTTGACGGTAACCTTGTTCAGCGCCGATAGTCAATACACATGCAGGAACCGTCCTTCTTCCGATCAAATAGGCTGATGCACCCCATGGAGACTGGCTCGGCCTAATGAAGCCCTTATCCAACAGATCCTTTAACTGATCCTTTACTTCCTTTAGCTCGGCTACAAATCTGGTAGGGAGGAATAGAGATAGGTTGCATATCGATAATAGATCATCTTGAAATAAATATCCCTCTCAGGAGGAACACCTAGCAAATCATCGGGAAACACCTCGGATATTCGCACGCCACCGACGGCTGAATGGTCGGGGTCTCGGAATCCAAATCCTTAACCTAACTAAGGTGGTATACAGCAGCAGAGATCATCCTCTTGGCCTTAGATAGGGAAATAAATCGACTTTGATGTACACTTGAACTACCCTTCCACTCCAACTGACTCGCCCGGAAAGCAGAAATTCCACTGTACGGGTCCTACAATTAATTGAAGCATAACATGAAAAAACAATCATGCCAAGAATAATGTCAAGTCAATCATGGATAACTCTACAAGGTCTGTGAAGTCACCTTGTAACATAGTATTTGGACATTCTCCTATATATAGTCTAGCTGAAAATCAGATCACCAGCAGGGGTTGAAACTTAGGCTTACTTATGACAAGGTCTTGGGACTAACTCGAAGGCTACTAGGAATGTAAGTCACAGAACAAGGTAGTTCCCGAATCTAGCAAGGAATAAACATCAATATGTAAGAGACACGCAACATACCAGTGACCACATCTTGCGAGGTTTCCTACTCCTGGAGCGAGGCAAGGCATAGAATCAGTTTTGACGCTGTTTGCCACCTCCGCTAGTCGATGCTTCCTGCGAGCGGAAGGGTTGGAGATGTTGTTGTCCCTGATGAGTCCCGGACACGATCCTCTATCATCACCTTGCCTAGAATATGGGCACACTCAGCACATGTGACCAGATCTACCATACCCATAGAAAACATTTTAAACCGAGCAAGGAACTCCCAAGAATGACTCTTGCCGCACTTTCCGTAGGATGGAGAGGTATACTCGAACTGGGTGCCCTTCTCTCAAACACAGAAGCCTTGCTCTTCGATCACCCACAGGCTGGATGGAACACTAGTTGAGGATGGTGCTGGGGCTAGTGATCTCTACTAAAAAATTGCTGGACAGTAGCCACCTCCGGACTCTGATGAAAACCCACAACTTTCATTCGAGCCCTCTTTGCCTCTCTCTCCCTACATGAGTTGCCTCCATCTTCTAGGAGTACAACACTATGTGAGGAAAGTCCCTCTCCCACAGTGGAGCTGCCCAGTCCTACAATCCTTGTCTAGAAAACTAGCCACACCATGAACAAATCGGCTCACCACGCGCCGTACGATCCATCACTAACTCTAGGAAATACTTTGACAAACAGTGACTCCAAAGAGGCTACTCCCGATATTGTCATCTTTCCTTGCTTGAGGTTCACAAACTCAGCTGCTTTCAACTGCCTCATCTCCCGAGGAAGAAACTGTCGAAAGTACGTGTGGAACTCATCCCATACAATACAAGAGCGTTGCTTCCACACTTTGTCATTCCATTACTTGTACCAAAATATGATCGCCTCTTTTGGTGATAAAAGGCCAAGTCCACCCTGCCCTCCCATTCCCCGTACCCCCATAACATGAGTGACCTTCCAAGATCCTTCAATAGAACTCGTGTGGATCTCAAGCCGCATTGATCCCGTGCTCGGGAGGTTCATCTCTTAAAAGTCTCTGTCAGGGCGCCATTTGCATTTGCCATTCTGTGGAACCTATGCAACAACCTGCACAGTTGACCTGAGAGCAGTCAAGGCCTGCGCCAATATCCTGAATAACGGCCAGAAACACAGCGTGGTAGCTGGCTCTGGTGCCTGGGGCTCCTGAGCGGTGGGGGCTTGCGATGCCCCGCAAATTAGCCACCATCTCAAAAATGGCCTTCATTGTTTCTATTCTCTTCATTCATTCTTCTGAGCCATAATTCTGCAATCATGAATTGCATGAATTAGAGATGGAAAGGCTTTCATCACACGACATAGAACATGAAAGAAGGGAATGTTCCTAAATGTCTAGTAGCCTCTTGTTCACATAAGTGTGCCTTACACCATGAAAAAAGAAGCGTACTTAATGCGGCTTTAAGAATCCCTAGGACACTTTAAATATATGGATCTGATACCAAGTTTGTCATGACCTAAACATACACCTGAATCGTAGATACGGGAAAAGGGACCCTAAGAGACCCCAAGTCGACCCATGTCACGTACGCCCATCTAATATAAATTTAAGTAAAGCGGAATACTTAACATACACATAGCAGAACCTTGTATCATGAAATGATACAACATAGGAAATATGTTGTCGATCACGTGGAATGTACCAAGTATGCAAGGTAAGTAAAATTTAAAGTAAAAACAAAACTCATAAGCAACATAGGAGAAGGACATCATGCAAATATTATAAACTTCGTAGAAAACATAAGGCTTAAGGCTTTCAAATCATTCTATAAAGCATTCATAATCATAATCGTAAGCAAACATTATCAAAAACATAACTTGAGCCATTTCTCAAATATAACAATGCATAAGACACGTGTAATAATGGGAGGACTCGTCATACCGACACCATCATGGTAGAGCCTTTCATGATGCCCCAACTATCTCACTCAAGTGGGCAGAGATGACCCAGACCTGCATTTGAGAGGATCATTATCAATACATCATATCATTAAAAACCCACGGTAGTACGTGGTTATGAGACACAGGCGTAGTCCTTTGAGCGTTGGGCTACTGCATGCAAGACACGACTCCCAAAAGAATGCACATATAGGCTCATACGTAAATCAATAACATCATGCATTAAGATTCATTGTCTAAAATATAACATTTATCATCATTGATCCCCTTTAAAACATGCTTAGGCAAGAATCAAAGAAGTGTTTTCATCGGCCGATATCATAGAGTCGATAAATCATGTAATAGACAACTCAACCAAATCATAAATCATTCTTCAACATATGGGCATTGCCAATACTTTGACATGATTCGAGATTTTTAAAAAAATTGCTCATAAACATGGGTAACTTTAAATGATGCTTTTCCATCATCAATAAACTCAATTTATAGAATATTCATCATAAATCATAACTTTTATGAATCTTCATCAATGGGATTTTTTGATTTAAAAAACTTGAAACATGATATTAAAGGAAATAATATAAAAACCTAGCATTCATAATTCAATAATTTTAAAACTCAATTAAATAATACCCATAAGAAAAATTACATTTTCATGCATGGGTAACCAGGACTTGAATAGGATTCATGATTCAAATTTAGAGATTTGGGGAATAGCTGAAAAGAATTTCACCATTCAAAATCTACATACCCGAGAATGGATGGCCTTCGAGGTTCCTTGAATACCCACCAAGAAATTTATGAAAATTTTGGGAAGAAGATCTTGAATCTCCAAAAACCTCTCTTTAAGTTTTTGCATGAGAATGGGCAGTACATAAAGGACTTCAACAATCTTATCAAACTTAGAAATCGTCAAACGACGTAGTTTACGGTCTTAAGGAAGTATTGGAAAAGTAAAAAAATTCCCCCTTAAATTGTTCCTTGAAAACTACTCGGACATACCAATGTCATTAGCGGGTCGTTGCAACATACCATGAGTCATGGTATCGAGTCGTTGGTCAACTGCCTCATATCATATCTAAGAACGCTTCAAATGACTCATCGAGGATTAGTCAGCCGCTAGTAATATAGTCGTTGGATCGATCGTCGTCGGCGCTTGGCCAAGCCCGAGTTTCCTTTCCATGCGGCCCTCACCATGACTCATGACTCTAATGGTCGTGGTCTCCCTGCCCGGTAGATGTTTGAGATTCTCAATCTTAGCGACAATGAATAGAAACAACGGGCCATTGCTCCTTACGAATTGTGCAGGATGCTCCGTTGTCGCCCCCCCGGCTAAGCTCATTTTCCCAACAGCGGTAACAACGACCGTTGTTCCTGACAATAATTAGATTACACCGTCGTTGTCTAGCCCTTCCCATGAACCCTATTCCTCGAGCTACTTTGAAGACTGTTGGCATCCACCCAAAGTAGTTCAGTCATCCGTTCTGTGATGTTTTTGCCAGTTTTCTGCACTTTCCATATTCAACTCCCGAGTCTATTCTTAGGCCTTTCCGAGGTATTACATCAGCATATGATTTCTTATGACTCTGTGCTATTTCATCCTTTATCTAATAAATAAACTTTCCTCCCTGCCTTACTCATGTACGAATTCAGGCTCTATCAAGGGTAGCTTCACCATCCCTCAAACCACCCCTATTGAAGTCCTACACCTCCAACCACCAAGAGCCTCAAAATAGATCCATCCGAATACTAGGTAAGTAAGCTGCACTGGTAGCAAACAAACTCAATGAGAGGCAAGTGATCATCTCCAATTACCTTTAAGTTTATCATGCAAGCTCTCAACATGTCCTCTAAAAAGTCTAAATGGCCTGCTCACGGCCTGACCATTTGTCTGCAAGGTGAAAAGTTATTAACCTAAGCTTAATTTTGGATACTAAAACCTTTATGACTTGAGCTTCCAAATTGTAGGGGGTGAATTGGTCACCTATTAAAGATATGATGGACAAAGGGAATCGATGTAATCTGATCAACTCCCAAATGCAAAGTCTAGTATAATCTCAGCTAGAGATCTGTAGTCTTAATTGTGGAAATGCACTAACTTAGTTATTCGATCTACAACCATCCCATACCGAATCATGCTTCCATACGGTGTATGCGAGGTAAACCTATAATGAAGTTCATATTTATATTGTCCCACTTCCAAAAAGGAATGCTGGTATCTTGAGTCATGCCTTTCGGTTTCTAGTGTTCAACCTTAACTTGCTCGGTAGTTAGGACACTTAGCCACAAATTTTGTGATATCCCTCTTCAAGCCATTCCACCAATAGACTTCATTAAGATCATGGTACATCTTAGTGGAACCTAAGTGAATATAATATTATTAACTATGGGCTTCTATCAATATTTGCTACCTTAAATCATTTATATCCGGAACACACAAGCAATTTTGATAATGAAGCATACACCATCTCCCCTTTTTGAAGAAAGCTTCCATCTTTCTTGAGGATGATTCCTTAAGCCAAGCAAAATCATATCATCATCCTACTTCGTCTTAACATCCATCACAAGAGAAGATTCTTAACCATTTTGAACTATAACTCTACTGTCAACTGAATCAACCAAACAAATTCCCAAACGAGCAAGCTTGTGAACATAACAAACCAACTCCTTCTTCTCATCCTTAATGTGAGCAACACTTGTTCATGGATAATCTCTTGGGCGTCGGCCACTACATTGGATTTACCTAAATGGTAAAAGACACTTGTACATCATAGTCTTTCAACAATTCAAGTTATCTACTCTGATGAAGATTAATCACTTCACACTAAGCATGTACTGAAGACTTTTGTGGTCGATAAGCATCCATGAATACCATAGATATAGTGTCTCCAAATCTTTAAAAATTAAAACCTCTACTGACCAACAATATCATGAAGCGGGTAATTCTTCTCATGCACTTTGAGCTATCTAGAAGCATAGGAAATAACCTTACCATGTTGCATTGATGAGTTGGTAATTTACAAACTCATTAGGCTTTTAAACATGAGGTTTTCTTGGTTTTAAGTCATTTAGGAGGATTTTATGCTCTTTCTCTTACGTTTTAGGGCATTCATATTAAGAGAGAAATCAAGGAATTGAACAAAGCATGGAGCTAAAGAGAGGATCAGGTGTTCCACCGGATGGGACCTACCAAACGTCAGCCAAACGCAGGAGCCCACTGTGTTGAAGTGGAAGGTGCACTGGTGGAACATGGATCAGCACACACGAACCACCGGTGCCAACCGAACTATGGCGAGTCAACGCCCCCAGTTGCATTGGAGCAGCATCCCATAGATGGGCACCAGTGAAACACTAGTGTCTCGCAAATAGAGGTCGTTGTCTTGAAGGGCAAAATCGTTCAGCATGGATTTGAGGAGCATTTTAACCTACTTTTGTAAATTCTTGAAAATTCTTGAACATTCCATTCCTTCTAAACCGGCATATTGTATTGTATACAGAATAACTTTTAATTTTCTAGAGAGAAAATAGGGATTAGCTTTTCTTCACCTTTTTCTTCTTTTTCCTTTAAGTACAAACCTCCATTGAAGACAAATCAGCACTTTGTATTTACTATTAATGATAAATTTTGTAGATTTATTTGTCAATATGATTTTATTATTATTCATCTATGTGGCTAAATATTTTTACTAGGGGTGTGTTCATGATTAAGGATAAATTGGATTGTGTATTGCTAGATTGATCTCATAATTACTCATCTAGTATAAATCTGTTTATTTTCTCAGTTATAATTGAATTATCATAGTTCCAAATGTGGGTTATGTTTTACTTGTTTTATTTTTATTGAAAAGAGGGAATAGAATATAGTGATAAAACAATGGTGGGTATTTAGGTCTTGATTATGCGGGGTTGGGCTAGAGATAGCCAAAAGCCCATTCTCATGCAAATTACGAGTTGAGGCTATAGATGGTTCCATTTTTCCCAAGCCACAGTGGATGAATTAATTGGGGACAGGGATTGAAAACTCAGGAAAAAAGGCTTTTTTTTAAAGTAGTTTGAAAAATATCGGGTGCCACCTTATCCATGGTTATTTATGCTTGTAAGTACTAATTTGATGTTCTAGTTAATTCCAATCCAATCAATACTTTAATAAATAGCACACTCCTTGACCTTGCTCATATTTGTTAATTCAATTTAGTTGTCTTGTTCTTGTAATGGTAGTTTAGTTTTAATTCAAATTAATGATCTCACTTTCCCCCAATTTTTTATTTTTTTTAATCGTTTTTTTTTTTTATTTTAATTCAATTCAATAGACAGCTATTGTGTCATCCAATTGCTATTCCCTGTGGATTTGACCCTGACTCTTAGTTGCATATTTATATTGCCATGATCATTAACACACTTTCTCCTGTATGAGGAGTGGATTTAAACATCATCAATTTTAGCGTAGTTCTTGGGAATGGGATTAGATATACCCTAGTTGATTATTGATTTAAATTGATTTAGCATCTTGTGTTTTGGTTTTTAAATTGTTATTGTTTTGGGTGTCTCTTAGGATGACTAAAATATTAGCCAACACTCTCAATAAAGGTTCGATGTAGCCACATGGACCCGAGGATGACCCATGATGCCCCCGCGTAGAAGGTGCCATTTGCCTTCCTAGCCATGGTGGGAAATGCGGTGTTCCATATGACCAACACAATGTTACACTATTACAAATGAAATGGCTCTTTGGAGGCCAACCAGTGAGGATGCTAATTAGCATCTTTGGAATATCAACAGTATATGCCAACCTTTCAACATCACCAATGCCAGTCAAGAGTTGATTAGATTGAGGCTCTTCTCATTTTCCTTGATTGGGGAAGCTACCATGTGGCTAGAGGAGCTACCTCCGGGTTTATCACTTTATGGAAAGGCCCAGCCCTGGGCTTGCCGGTGGAAAGGATTCTGGTCAGTCTTTGCTTAAGCCCCGATAAATGCCAAGATGAGTTTTTCTAAATTGGACCATCCTTTTCGTCATATTTGTAAAAGTTTGGCCCACTTTTCAAAAGCTTAGTTTGTTTCTTTTGTTAGTTCATTTCCAAAGTTGGAATACTTTCATATAAAAGGAATTTTATATTATCCGCATAATTAAAGAAAGTCCATAAATGAAAATAATCTCTCTCTTTGTTTTTCTTTTTGAACCTTTCATTTTTTACTTTTGGGTGGCTCACATCCCCACATCTTACGATCGAAGATGGAAGTGCTTACAGTTTTGAGGAATCCCTTCGTCAATAGAAAACATTCTTAATCTTAATTTTATATATATTGAAGTCATTATGATATCTATATATATATATGTAAATTAGTTATATATTTGTCTATACGGTCAATAAAAATGTTAAGATCTCCATATATAAAAAATGTCTTCTTCACATTTCATTTTAACAGAAAGCCAACTTCACAAAAGTTGGTTTTTTTCATGAATTGATCATATTTGTTCTTAAAGAACATTGAAAAAATATTTGAGTTATTATGAAAAGAGTAAAAATATAAAATAGCTATCACCTATTGTGCTGAAGAACTGGATTCTTCAGTCACGAAATAAGAAGTAAATTGCAAAATGTAATTAATAGAGTAAAAGATGGGTTTACCTATACGTATAGAATTTACCTCTAAAAACGTTAAACTCGAGCAATTTTAGGTTACAACTCTGTACTAAAGGAACCACTAACTTAGTACCTTTCACCTAGACTAGAAAGCTTTGAGACAATACAAAACTTTAAGTAAAGTAAATAGGTTATAATTTAAGAATAAAAAATCAAGTCTAATCAACTCGAGAACTAAAGAAACACCTTTCTTACAGCTCACGTTCTTTTTTATTGCATTGACTCTCGGCACTCTCTCACTACCATTGTTATTTTGCGAAGAAATAATTTTTCAATTTGTGCGAATTGCATGAGCTCAACGACATCAATGTGGTGCCTTATATGGAGTTATTCGATGACCCGCATTTCATGACTTCTTGTTCCAAATCCCAACAGAACTTGGCCAAGGAATCCATTTCTATTTGAACTTGGTGTTCCTTATTTGTTTATGCGAGCTTCACATGTTTGCTTAGTTTATTTGAAATTTTTAGTAAATTTAAAAATTAATTAGAGTACATAAATAAAGAAAATTGAAACATTTTGGCATGAATTAAAATTTACTTATTTATAAAATGTTGTTGTTTAGAGCTCAAGATAATTAATAGAATGAAATTTTTTTATTGTTATAAATTCAAAGTCCATCTTTAGTAGAAATAGAATTATTTCAATGATTTCCTTAAACGAGGAAATATAATATGTGTAATTTATAAGATTGAGAGTTAAATGATTGTATGCCGAGCTTAATAACGCAGGCTTGTAACTTTTTGGTAGGGGCTTTAAGGTGATGGAACATTGATCAATCAATTGGTAGGGTTTGAGCCAGTGGTATCTTGTTGCCCTCTCCAAGCAGGGAGCTGACCCATGTGATTTAGGCGAGGCTAGGTTTCATGGATCCTAGAGTGGAGGGGACTGCGTCGGGCTGGTTTCACGAGCAGCGTTGCCTCAGGCTCTTTGCGAGTGGAAAGGATTACGGATGATCTTGCCCAAGCCCACTAAATGCCAAGATGGGTTTGTCTAAATTGGACCATCACTTTTTCGTCATATTTTGTAAAAGTTTGGCCCACTTTTCAAAGTTAGTTTGTTTCTTTTGTTAGTTCATTTCCAAAAGTTAGATACTCATATAAAAGGAATTTTATATTATCCATAATTAAAGAAAGTCCATAAATAGAAAATAATCTCTCTCTTTGTTTTCTTTTTTTGAGACCTTTCATTTTTTTTACTTTTTGGGTGACTCACATCCACATCTTACGATCGAAGATGGAGGGTGCTTACCGTTTGAGGAATCCCTTCTCGTCAATAGAAAACATTCTTAATCTTAATTTTATATATATTGAAGTCATTATGATATCTATATATATATATATGCCAAATTGATTATATATTTGTTATACAGTCAATAAAAATGTTAAGATCTCCATATATAAAATGTCTTCTTCACATTTCATTTTAACTTAAGCCAACTTCACAAAGTTGGATTTTTCTCATAATTAGTCATATTTGTTCTTAAAGAACATTGAAAAATATTTAGTTATTATTAATATAAAAATATAAATAGCTATCACCTATTGTCTTTGAGGAAGCCCAGATTCTTGATTACGAAATAGAAGTAAATTGCAAAATGTAATTAATAGAGTAAAAGATCGTTACCTATCTGTATAGAATTTACCTCTAAACTTCATTAAACTCGAGCAATTTTTAGGTTACAACTCTATTACTAAAGGAACCACTAACTTAGTACCTTTCACCCTAGACTAGAAAGCTTTAGAACAATACAAAACTTTTAGTAAAGTAAATAGGTTATACTTTAAGAATAAAAGAATCATGTCTAATCAACTCAAGAACTAAAGAAACACCTTTCTTAGAAACACGTTCTTTTTGTCAGCATGCTTCTTCATTGAAGAAGTAATTTTCAATTTGTGCGAATTGCATGAGCTCAACGACATGGTGCCTTATATGGGGTTATGATGACCACATTTCACTTGACTTCTTGTTCCAAATCCCAACAGAACTTGGTCAAGGAATCCATTTCTATTTGAACTTGGTGTTCATATTTGTTTATAAGGCTTCACATGTTTGCTTGGATTTATTTGAAATTTTTAGTGATTTAAAAAAATTAATTAAGATAATTAAATACAAGAAAAGTGAAACATTTTGGCATGATTCAATTGTATTTATAAAATGTTTATTTGTTTCCGGCTCTCAAGATAATTAATAGAATGAAATTTTTTATTGTTATAAATTCAAAGTCATCTTTATTAGAAATAGAATTATTTCAAGCGGATTCCCACATCGCTTGAGGAAATATAATATGTGTAATTTATAAGATTGAGTTAAATGATTGTATGCCGAGCTTAATAACATGAGCTTGTAACCTGGTAGGGGCTTTAAAATTGATGAACATTCGATCAATCAATTGGTAGGGTTTAGACAGTGAGTATGCGAAGCGCCCTCTCGGGGAGAGTGACCCATGTGATTTGGCGAAGGCCTAGGTTTCATGGATCCTAGAGTGGAGGACTACGTCGGGGCTGGTTTCACGAGCAGCGATTGCCTCCACTCTTTGCAGTGGAAGGATTACGGATCAGTGCTGCCCAAGCCCACTAAATGCCAAGATGGGTTTGTCTAAATTGGACCCGTCACTTTTCGTCATATTTTTGTAAAAGTTTGTACTTTTCAAAGTTAGTTTGTTTCTTTTGTTAGTTCATTTCCAAAGTTAGATACTCATATAAAAGGAATTTTATATTATCATAATTAAAGAAAGTCAAATATAGAAAATAATCTCTCTCTTTGTTTTTCTTTTTTTGAGACCTTTCATTTTTACTTTTGGGTGACTCACATCCACATCTTACGATCCAAGATGGAGGGTGCTTACCGTTTGAGAATCCTTCTCGTCAATAGAAAACATTCTTAATCTTAATTTTATATATTGAAGTCATTATGATATCTATATATATATATATATGCCAAATTGATTATATATTTGTTATAGGTCAATAAAAATGTTAAGATCTCCATATATAAAATGTCTTCTTCATTTCATTTAACTTAAGCCAACTTCACAAAGTTGTTTTTCATGAATTAGTCATATTTGTTCTTAAAGAACATTGAAAAAATATTTCAGTTATTATGAAAGAGTAAAAATATAAAATACTTCTATCACCCTGTGTGCTGGAAAAGCTGGATTCTTCGGTCTGAAATAAGAAATGGGAGAGATTTCAAAATGTAATTAATAGAGTAAAAGATCGTTACCTATACGTATGGGGTACCTCTAAACTTCATTAAACTCGAGCAATTTTTAGGTTACAACTCTAATACTAAAGGAACCACTAACTTGGTACCTTTCACCTAGACTAGAAAGCTTTGAAAAATACAAAACTTTTTAGTAAAGTAAATAGGGTTATACTTTAGAATAAAAGAATCAAGTCTAATCAACTCCAAGAACTAAAGAAGCACCTTTGTAGAAACACGTTCTTTTGACTGCATTGAAGCTCTCAGCACTCTCTCTAATGACTGTTATTTGCGAAGAAATAATTTTCAATTTGTCACGAATTGCATGAGCTCAACGACATCAATGTGGTTCCTTGCTTCGAGTTGTGATGATATTTATTTCATGACTTCTTGTTCCAAATCCCATCAGAGAACTTGGTCAGGAATCCATTTCTATTTTGAACTTGGTTTCCTTGTTGTTTATCGAGCTTCACATGTTTGCTTAGTTTATTTAAAATTTTTAGTGATTTAAAATTAATTAGAGTACATAAATAAGAAGAGAAAGTGAAACATTTTGGCATGATTCAGAAGTTTATACCTCAAAATGTTTGTTGTTTCCGGCTCTCAAGATAATTAATAGAATGAAATTTTTTATTGTTATAAATTCAAAGTCATCTTTATTAGAAATAGAATTATTTCAACTGATTCCCACATCGCCCGAGGAAATATGCAGATATGTAATTTATAAGATTGAGAGTTAAATGATTGTATGCCGAGCTTAATAACATGAGCTTATGTTTGAGTAGGGGCTTCAAGGTGATGGAACATTCGATCAATCCAATTGGTAGGGTTTGAGGCCGGTAGTATCTTGTTGCCCTCTCCAAGCAGGGAGCTGACCCATGTAATTTAGGCGAAGGCCTAGGTTTCATGGATCTAGAGTGGAGGGAGGCTGTGTGAGTGGTTTCACGGGCGGCGATTGCCTCCCGCTCTTTGCGGTGAAGGGATTCACCCGGATCGAGTCTTGCCCGGCCCACTAAATGCAAGATGGTTTGTCTAAATTGGACCATCACTTTTTCGTCATATTTTGTAAAAGTTTGGCCCTGTTGATCTATGATAATATAGTTTGTGAATCTTGTTTTAAAGGTGTCTTTTGATTGGACAAGTGTCACGCTCCAATTATAGCATCCATGCGACCAACATTGATATGCTAATTCACATCGGCAGACACGTTAATATATTTGCCAAATATTATTCCAAAGTTCATGAACATGTAACTTATGCCTACCTTTAGTACATGGCCAAGGAATTCTTGTTCTTGTGGATCGGTTGTCCTGATATCTGTTCATAATTGCTCAATACTTCCATTACTTTCTTCAATGATTCTGGTGAGCTGATGAATATAATCGTATCATCCAGTATATGCCAAATGGTTCAAGGAGTGGATCACTTTGGAATACTAATTATAGTCTTCAAGGCTAATTGCGGTCACTTGATAATATGCCAGCCAGTGTAAGGCAGAGTAGGAGATAAAGAATTTCCTTATTTCAACCCTCTTGTGGACTAAGAAACCCTATAGCAGAGCCATTCCTGAGCACTGAATATTAGTTTTAGTTATTATACTTCAAATGATAGTAATATGTGCTCACCTCAAAACTCCATTTCCTAAATACATACATGCGCAGAGGTACCAAGGCGGCTCTATGATAGGTCTTTGCCATGTCTAATTTTATCACAACATTAGCAGACTTTCCTCTGAGTCTTATATCTGAAACTACCTCTTGAGTTAACAAAGTATTCTCAAATATATTTCTTTTCTTTGCAATCCTGATTGATTTGAGGATATCAAACTGGCATTAAATTTTTAATTCTTTCATGTACCACCCTTGATATCACTTTGGTGATGAAGGTGGATAGACTAATATAGGCCTCATATGTGAAATACTGTACATTACTCTTCTTTGTAATAGGTACTACATTAGTATGAGTGTTGGATTTGGGAAGGTCATGGCCACCAAAACAAGACAGTATAACAACATGAACATCATCCCCTATTATGTCCCAACTATGTTGATTAAAAGATACTTGTAAATTCATCACGGGCCACTAGCACTACTATCCTAACTTAGTGCAAAAACACCTTGTCTGACTTCTTCTTTTGATGGATATTTGCACATCTCCACATTCTGCTCATGTATGATCTTTTTTTTGGAATATGTTTAATCAACTCAAAATTCTCACTATTCCCTTTCGTAGATTGATTACGAAAGAATACCCTTTGTCTTCTAATATTTAGTTCCTGATTTCAACCAGTTCTAATTCTCATCAAATATTCATAAATTTAAAAGGATTTACAATTTATAGGTTCTCTCCACAGGGATAACAACATAGGAGTTTATGATCGATCCGGTCTTAGCTAAGTGTTTGCACCATAATGATATTATGAAAAACTTCTGTAGAGATAGATTAGAAACTATCCTGTCAAGCTTTTTGAATATATAATCTTCAATAGCTTTTAATTCACCAATTATGAACCACCCTTAAAATCCAAATCAACAGACCACATGAGTTTATACAATAGGCAAGATCTTGCATTCATTAAGCGTAACCGGCCAGGCCCCTAACCTGATTCCTCTAATAAAGATTACATTGAAATCACACTCCCACCATCAAAGTAATTCCATTGTACTTGTGCTGATATAAATTATCCCACAGTCCATTTCTTTCCCTTTCATCACACTTAGCATATACAAGAGTTATTATGATTTCTGTTAATATTTTGATGATAGATCTTCTAAGTAATCATTGATATGTATCGATTAATATTTCTCATTGTATCACAACATCCATAAAAATCCAAATCTTGCCACTAACATTTTCTATAGAAGTGTCCATCCTTAGTCTTTTTAAATTTCTTCAAATGTGTACAATTGTGAAATGGGTTCATTAAACAACAATGTAGCACTTGTGTTGTCTTTGTAACATAATTAATCTTTTGAAATGCTTATTGTCTTTTCTTCATATCTTGTTAAGAAATTTAGCCCATTTCAGAAAAAGTTAGTTTTTGTTTCATTTGTTAGTTCATTTCAAGAGTTATTCATACTCATACAAAAGGAATTTTGTTTTAGTCATAATTTAAAAAAAAAGCCCACAAGAAAATAATCTTTCTTTTTTTTATTTTACCCTTTCCCGAAGGTTTTCATTTTTTACTTTTTTGATGACTCAAATCCACAATCTTATAATTAGAGGTGGAGGGGCTTACCATGACAACCTCCTATTTTAAATAGAAAACATTCTTAATCTTAACTTTGTATATATTGTAGTCATTATAATTTATCTCTCTCTCTCTCTCTCTCTCTCTCTCTCTCTATATATATATATATATATATATATATATATATATATATATATATTGTATTATTAATCTTAAAGGTCTAATGAGAGGTTATTTAAGTTATTTCTCCTATATGATGTATATGATTAATGTTTGACTTTGAAAAAGTACAAAGTGGACAATAATTTAAGGCAATACAAGTATTATTCACATTCTTGGCTAGGAAAGAAGGTGAATTTGCTAAAATACTCATTAAAAATTGAAATTAGCTATGAACTTTGTGGTGAGTTACTAAAAAGAATAAGTAATAGAATTTTACGGTTTAGCTAATAGAATTGTGTCCCTAGAATATTTGTTTATTTTTTAGTAGTGACTATAACTTTTACTCTTACTTTTTACTTGCCATGGACAGAGAAACTAAGGAATAGAAGTTCTTTTGATAACCTTTGTAGTGATTTTTTTCTTGTGGCTTTAGTGATGGGACTTGATCCATTGGAGCTAATTTATTGTCTCACATTCTTGAAAATGAGTCAAAAGTAATGTTCCAATTTGGCAAGGTTGTGAAGACAAATCTATTACAAAGGCATGTAGCACAAAGCTTATCTTGGATTCAATATCATGAAGTTCATGATGGTGGACATTGTTGATCTATGATAATAGAGTTTGTGAAGCTATTTTAAGGTCCTTTTGATTGGACAAGTGTCGCACTCTACTTAAAAGCGTCGCATGACCAACATCTGATGCCTTTAATTCATATCAATGAATCATGTTAATATGATTACCAAGTACTACTCCAAAGTACATGGACATGTAATTTATTCTTACTTATTTCAAATAGTATTTTCAAAATAAACTTTTCAAACGTGTGGAATGAATATTTTCTTCTTTCTTGGCACCTTTGTAGTATAACTGAAATAGCTAATGGTCAAAAACATATCTAAAGTATTTCGATTTTTCGAGTTTCGTATCTAAACTATCAAGTGTTCACTTTTCTTACCTGAACTATCACCAAATATTTATCGAAACACACTTCAACTATTAGTGTTCCATTCTCTGTTGAAATATCACCATCGTTCAGCTAGGAAAACGGAACAACTCATGGACCAATTATTAACTTCGATAAACATTTAATGATAGCTCAGGTAAGCTTCCGCACACTTGATAATTCATGTATGAAACTCAAAAAACTAAGATACTTCGGATGTAATTTTCATCATTCACACTAAGCTGAAATTGGACATATTTCCTATTGTACAAACAAAAAACATGTAGAAGTAATCTACATAAAATATAAACCAACCGACAAGATATTAACAATAAGAAAAATCCATGATTTGCTTGGATTTATTTGAAATTTTAGTGATTTAAAAATTAATTAGAGTACATAAATAAGAAAGAGAAAGTGAAACATGTTGGCATGATTCAATTGTATTTATAAAATGTTTGTTGTTTAGTCTCTCAAGATAATTAATAGAATGAAAATTTTTATTATTTATAAATTCAAAGTCATCTTTATTAGGAATAGAATTATTTCTTGATTCCCTTAAACTTGAGGAAATATAATATCACAGTAATTTATAAGATTGAGAGTTAAATGATTGTATGCAGAGCTTAATAACATGAGCTTGTAACTTTGAGTGGGCGCTTTAAAGTGATGGAACATTCGATCAGTCCAATTGGTAGGGTTTGAGCACAGTAGTATCTTGACGCCCTCTTCAAGCGGGAGCTGGCCCATGTGATATGAGGCGAAGGCCCTGAGTTCATGGATCCCTAGAGAGTGGAGGGCTAACGTCGAGCTAGTTTCACAGAGCAACGATTGCCTCCCGTTCTTTGCGGTGGAAAAGGATTACCGGACCGGTGCTGCCCAAGCCCACTAAATGCCAGAGGGCTTGTCTAAATTGGAACCATCACTTTTCTTCATAATTTGTAGAAGTTTGGCCCACTTGCTCAAAAAAGCTTAGTTTGTTTCTTTTGTTAGTTCATTTCTTATTGAAGCCGTTTTCTGGAGATAGTTCTCCGAACCTCTTCTTTATTATTACTAGGGAGAGGCAGCTTAGGTGGAAACTCTTCAGTCCACCAAAGCAGCGATAGTACTTTGTGTATGTTTCTTCCCCTCCATCTATTTCAAGAACTCCTCAGCTAGACAGGAACTAAACCAGGCACTCTGTAGTCAGACCAGAATTATTTTTAGTTTCCAAATTAAACATTTTACATGGGAGCTAAGCAAATGCAAATCACTACTCGGATATGAAAGCATTTCTTAAAAGTAAGGCACCATGATCTCGTCTACACAAATTAAATGCTACAAAAACATAAATCAAGCATCAATCTTGAAACATATTACCATATTTTAGGCACCCGTCATCATTCTAGCATGACTCAAAGCTACTCAAGAAGGCAAAAAATGCGCCATGTGGTCCATTGACAGCATTTTGAACCTCGGATAGAACAGAAAAATTAAAAATGCAGAACTTAAAGTGTACATCATTGAAAAAATGATGATTGATTTGACTTAAACCCCCTACCCCACCAAAAAAGAGAAAAATAAGAAAGAAGACAACCAGAAAAGATTCAATCTTTCATTACAAGATTAATGGGTTTGGAAATACAAACAATCTAAATTCACATGTGAAACTCTGATTCTGGAATTAAAAGACAACAATGGTGTACCACTGGATGTGTTTTACTATCAAGCAAACATAGTATACTTCTGGCCATTGACAAAGTCTAAATGATGTAGACATATATGGTCAAGAAAGGGTAAACATCAAAGTTAAAAAAGCAGCAGACCGTAATTATTACCACCATCATAATCGAGAAAAGGATGATAGATTCCAACTGTGAAAAGGTCCAATCCAAGAGCCATCATGAAAGACAACAAATTACAATTGAATTCATATTGTAACGAACATAAACCAAAGCTAATTCATTTCACACATAGTACTACTGTCATCTTACTTATCCATAACCCCTAAATTCAGCATAGTAAAGAATAGCCATCCAGATTGAACTCCTGAAATCATTTTAAAATTTTCAACAAATTAAAAAGTACCAATTTAAGGAAATATGATTAACCTTGATTGAAGATTCCCTCCTCCTCCTCCTTATTGATGCATATACGAAATTGAGTTGATAATATTTATCTAGGCAATTCGATGATGACATCAAATACTTTTATTCCATAATGACTCCCTAAAGTAACGATATGTAAAACCGATTATATATTGGAATTCAAGCAACAAAAAGCACGTCTCCAATTAAAATGGAAATAAAACGGATCAAACTCCGAGAAATTTGCATGTAAGAAATAAGTTTCTATTATTATTATTATTATTGCTTTCTTTTTTGGTGAGTATGTGAGTCAAAATTGGCTGAAAAGGGAGAGTATAATGGAGTGACGGAGAAAGAATAGCTGGATATTAATTGAAAAGTATAGGCATATGTAAACACGGTTTACGTAATTGTAATTAAAAATGACATGTAATCAATTCATGTTGTATATAAAGAGATTATGTTGGTTTTGAATGACAGATCAGTGAAATGTCAATCTGATTTTATTGAAGGATCTTTACATAAATGTCATGCCAAATATACTGCTCACTTTTAGTAGTTGATATTTTCTATTATATACAAAGAGCAAATCTATACATTAAATTTATTTTAGCATTTTTATTTTATCGGCGTTTAGATATTTTGTTAACAATTTTTAAGTAAATTTTATTCAATCCTTCCTTATTTATACCAAATTAAAGTTGGATGTTGTTGAGTCAATGTGCGTTTTAAAGAGGTCACATATTTATGAGTTTCTTTATATATATAATTATTCAAAATCAATTATATATTAATTTGTGACCACCCATTTTCAAATAAAGACCCCACCTGTTCCCAAATAAATACCCTTAATTCCTAAGCAGTCGTTATTTCTAGACTTACCCAAATTCTAAACTTAATCTCACACTAGAACTTCAGTTGATTACATTGCATTTTGGAAGATGTTCTGAATATGAGGTGCTCATCGACGAACACAAAATACCCAGGTTTAGTATTTTGCTTTTAGGGTTGGTGTAGATTTTTGGATTTAGGGTTTTCCTAGAAAAACCTCAATCTTCAACTTGTATTTTTTTTAATGTCTTCGATTTGAGAATGGATTTTGTGTATGTGACCTTGAGGTTTCACCGCCTGGAAGGAAGTTACAACAAAATTCATTATTAAATATGAAAGGAGGTCTTTGTTTTAAATATTGTTTTAATGTAGATGTTGATAAATTCTCCTACTTCAAGTTTGTTGATTATGTTAAAGAAATTTGATATAATTGTTCGTCTTGCATTATTTACGTCGGAGTCACCTAAATGCGGTTATTTAGCTGAAATTAAAAGGGATAGAGGACATTATTGATATTGTACCTAACTAAAAAAAGAAGATAGGGATATCGTTGAACTCTATATCCCACTTGATTGAAGAACTGTTGTGGTCTCCACCTTACTTGAATATGTAAATCATATAAGTGAGGAATTTTGTGCCTTTGTTGGCTGGTCCTCCCTGCCCATGAATATGTAAATCATATAGTGAGAATCTCGTGCTACTTTTGATAATGAGTGTAGTGAAGCCTTTTGGGGTAGTGAGGTTTAGGATTTGAAGAGACTACACAACCTCGAAACCTGTGTGAGTGGTACTTCTCTTCCCGGTTTTTAAGGACTTTGGGTGGGACTTCAACTACTATTGCTAAAGATGATGCTCCATTAGTTGGGTCTGATTGAAAAAGTGAAATTGTTAGTTAGTGAAGATTTAGACAATGTAGAGTTTGATAAAGGTAAAGACGAATATGATAATGAGGTTACGAGGGAGGTTAGAATTCTTAGGGAAGAAAAAAATTTTGCCAAAATAGATTTTTAAAAAAAAAGAAAGAAAAGGCCCTAGAGTGAAGGAGTTGATTTAGGTAAAAAAAAAAAAAAGGTGCAATTATAAGGATATAATGAGCATGTATCAAAGAAGAAAAAAGAGAGTACTCTAGAGGAAAAATAGCTAGTGATGAGTCATTCTTTAATTTAGATGAAGGCTGGTAGCTTTGAAATAGATATAAAATCCAAAGATGTTAATGATGCGAGGTGAGGTTTCAACTTAAACCTGCAAAAAGAGCAAAAAGAGCTAGAAGAGCAAAAAAGAAACAAGCATAGGGTTTTATTTAATCCTATTTGTCAAGTAATAGTTTGGGGAGCCGGACTTGCTTTTGAAATTATAAACGATTTAAAAGAAGCAGTACTAAGTATGCGGTTCAAGAACATGTAAAGTTAGATATGTCGTTAATGAACTAACTAGAATGAGGGTAAAATGTCCAGCTGATTTGTCTATGGCCATTGTTTGGAAGTTATAATTTCCTAGGACAAAGGAATTATTTGTGAAGAATTATAATCGGTGCTACAAGCTTTGCAATGACACAACTAAAAACAATAGCCCGGGTAAATCCAAATTACGGTATATCCGCCATCACTTGGGTGATAGTCGCCTCCTCCTCATTAATGTCTTGAATCTCAAATACTGTGTAAGCGATGCTCCTATAAAGTAAAACCTACGACCCGGTGCTTTCATGTGCACGATGCATCATGGCCTTTATTATATGGCCCAAATGTACTTGTTGCCCAATCATCAACATGTATATTAAGCACACATTTTCGCAGTGGCCAGTAGTATGCCTCCGCATGATCTGTGTATAGATGATCTTCAACCACATAGGCTTTCTTGGTAAAGTGTGCCATAGCCGACGTTTTGTGGGTGTTGTCATTCTTTCGCGCCTATCTCTACCATTTGAGTATCGATCACAAAGCACATGTCGATCTCTTTATTAGGAGGATGACACCATCTCATAATGGTGCATGTGGGACCACCGGGTCCCCATGAATCCACACAAGTCATTTGCCTCAGGCCAGACACCACTTTACCCCTACTTTTACCTCATTGAGGTCTCTGTCGGCTATCCCAATTGGCATAAAATTTATGTACAAGGTTGAGGTTGCACTCACTTGGGTCTGCGAAAATGGCGAGTCCCCTAGGGTGAATTTGTTTCAAATGAGTCGGGTATTCTTCCTTAAGTCTTTCCTCCTCAATTTTCACTTATGAAGTGTAATGATTGGTTTGAATCCTTGAACTATTCTTAGTTTTCCACCCATTTTAGCTCATACTAGCTAGCTGGAGGTTATTGAGGGCCGGTCTGATTGAGGTATTGATGTAGGAGGGACTCCATTGTATACGGCTGATGGCTAGCGGTGGTGGTTTTAGATGTTGATTGGTAAAGATGTTGGTTGATTATCTTGGTTGTGAGTAGTAGCTAGTAGTGATGGTGTCTACTTGATAGTGACTAATAGCGGTTGAGTGGTGGTGATGGCTAATAATTGTAGATGGTGGATAGCGGTAATAGATAATGAAGATGGTGAATGATGGCGTTGGTTGTGATATATAGTGGTGGCCGGTGGTGAAGATTATAAATAATCACAAATAGTGGTGACAACTAGCGTGGTGATTGATGGTGGTCTTTGGTTGTGACTAAGGATGATGGTTTGTGGGTGGGGTAGTGATGGCGGTGGTTAGTGATTAAAGTGGTAGGAGTAATCTTTTGAATTGTCATTTTTTAAGAATTTTTTCTTTTTTTAATTAATAATATTTGTTATAGATTTTAATCATTCACATCTATTCAAACCTAAGTGATAGTAAAACTTAATAACTAAACAGACTTAAGGTGAATATCTAAATGATTAAAATTTAAATTTTAAAAATAAACAGACTTAATAATTGATATCTAATAAATAATTAAAGGTTTTCATAAGTGTAGAAAGATGAGGGCGAAGTCTAATCAGTCATTATTCATCAAAATTCAGAAGTATAACTCATCTTGGAACTAGAGCCATTAATATGGGCTAGGTACGTGGAGTCGATCCGGTCAACTGTGTAATTTGATAAGTTGGGCTGCAGGTTTTGGAGCTCATTTAGAAATGAGGCTTTTTACCTTGCTCAAGAAAATCCGTTGATGCATGAGGCTTGAGCAAGATGAGTGGATTAGCCCACGGGCCTAATAAAAAATTAATTAAAAATAAAATAGAGTACTAACATAACAAGAGGACTTCAAATTTAAAGTCTACTTAAGCCATCATTTTAGTGGATAAAATATTGTCATTTGTTTTGTATTTTGTGATGATCTTTGATAAAGAATTAGGTTAATATTTCTATTTAACTAGTTGTATTATTAATCATTAACTGTTTAGTTTGATAATTAATATATCTATTTGATTAGTGGGCATCGTGTCAAAGTTATTCGTTTTATAGAAACTTTATGTCTAAGAAGATTGTTTTCTTATGCGATTGTACTAAAATATTTGCATAAAATGACAGTGATTTCAAATTGAAGTTATACAACCAAATCTTTATTTGAAGACAAACTTAATAAGTATTATTAGAATTATATTGGTGGATTTGAGACTTGGCTAGTAAGTAGTAACATCATGTAATATTATTTTGTAAATATTTATGTTAGCAAATTTAAATTAGAATTAAAATATATATATATTTAAAAAGTGGGCGAGGGCTGGCCTGGCGCGACCTAGGCCGGCAGCCAACGTAGTGATGGATTGGACTTGTTGTTTTAAGACCCGTTAAAATGATGAGCCAGCTTGAGCTGACCCGTCAAAGCTCTATTGAGCGTTCGAATTATTTCAGACAGCCCATGTGTGACAACTCTGTGAGAAACGGTTTATTTTTGACTTACATTTCCGAGTGCGCAATCACTTCACAGTACGATAACCAGAAGTATATGTGGACCAAAAAGGAAAAATAACCAGAAATATATACAGATACATACAAAAGAAAGAAAGATAAACAGATCTATGCCAGATACACAAAAGGGAGGGGCTTCTTATTATTATTCCCATGTTTATTGTGAAAGCACATACAAATGAAAGATAAAACAGAAAAGGTAACACGAACCAAAAGATAAAAGATTGAGTCTTAGTTTAATTACATTATTATCATATTTACTCGACTTTGGTGGCCTGTCACAATTTGCAGGGCTCCAACCTATTGCTTGCTTCTCATTGTCATAGATAACCATTTTATCTTGCATTGATATATCTGGAAACCAGAAAACAGGTAATTCGATTAGTCAAATGATGTTTCATTGGAATTGGATGTGAAAAGGTATGTGATTGTCCTTAAATTAACTCCAAATATAATGATAGTGGAAAAATGCACTTCAATAAACTCAAAACAAGGCAACCATTTTAGATGAAAGGAGAGTTTAGGCTACTCTCTTCTGCCAGATCTCATACCTCCTATGAGTTGACATTTTGCAGGCCAAGCCAAGTACCATTTAGAACTCCCAAGCAGACACTGCCCTTTGACTACAAAACAAGTTCGTGTATCCATCATATGAGGATTTCCCCATCCTAACATCAATACACCATGGAAAAGAGCGAATGTTGAAAATCTTACTGAGATAATAGATATGATTCAGAGGGATTTGAAATAGCTCTGGATTTCCATCCATTGGCAAAGCCAAGTGCGAAGTTCTTGAAGTATTTCTTCTATCATTTATAGTTTTGAAAGGTCTCCTTCCCTTCCAGCACAATGGGAGTGTATAGTCATCCATTGTTTCTCTTAGTATTCCCATTCAGTTCTTCTTCAACTGTCAATAGAAGTGGAACTACACTAAGTTATAATAGACATATTAAACCAATCAAAGACATCCGTAAACTTTTGAGAGGCAAATTAGATGTTGTAGAACTTACTAGTGAAATGAAACCTTGGTATGTATGTGAGTTTAGGTAACTGAAGGAACTTCCACTGTCGAAGACTTCAAAAGATTCTTAGATCCTGTGCCTTTACCCCCAAATATGAGTTCTCCAGATCCTGCTGAATAGTGCTTCCTGTAATGCATGGAACATCAATTGGAGAAATATGGGTGAGAGGAGAATTTAGAAAGAGAAAGTTTGCTTGGTCTCTTTTGTATTTCTCCAAATATTAGGTGATGTTGGGATTTGAGTGAGAAGTGTACATTACATGCGATCATGTGCCATAAGGTCAGACTATGCGCTGAGGAATCATAAACCTCATCTCCAAAGAAGAAAACCTCCTCCTCTACCACTCCAAGCAATGGCCAACCACATTCCACTTTCAGACCCTTGCTGTGAAGCTGAGACACAATGCTGGCTTTTCCTTTCCCAAGACCAAGCACTCCATCCAAAGGATGATGAGATTGACCTGGTAACTGATCATATCCACACCTATAAAGTTACAAGAAAATGAAAAGTGAAATTCTTTCGATCGTGTTAAAAGATAGTTTCTAGGCTCAGCTAATATGAAGGGAGAAGGAATATGATAGAATATGATTATCCATCCTATCAAAGGAAGCTTTAGAATCTGCTGAAGGAACAAGTTACCTATTCTTACCTATAGCTAAATTTACACATTAAGTATAGTGAAGGAGGGAACAGTTAGGACCTTCTTTAAACAATTAAGCACGACCATTAAGTATGCAAATTTACAAAATAATTGTGAGGCTTCATCTAGGATTACCTCCTCAAAACAGAAAATCAGATGTCAGTTGGCCTTCCAAATATTAACTATTGTGAATTTGGGGAGGGAGCTTTTTCTTAATTCTGTTTATGATGTTGATTTTTGATTAGGAGGAACAGAATATATTTCGTAACACTGTGATGCAATTTTTACTGAGTATATGTCATTCTTAAAAAGTCAACTATATCAATCATAATCTTCTACATATAGGTGAAGGTATTGACAGTTCCTTTCTTTACTCTTTTTGTACCAACTGTTCTATCTTTTGTCAATGATGGAGACTCATAACGCTTCATTTAGTAGCATAGGACAACAATCTTAACAAACTTCAAATGAACACAAATAAGAATGCAAGTATTTGGAAAAGGACATTACAGCTCATACATTTTCATACAAGCAAGACAGATAAAAAGAAAGAATACAGAATGAGAGAGGATAAAGATTGCTAACCCTAAAGCCAGACGAGGCTTCATCCAAGCACCACTGGTCATATTGAAGGTAAACACATCATTAAGTAGGACACCTAGCGGTAATTCATCAGCACATAGAAGTCAACCTGATAGTCACATTGTTCTGGACTCTCACATTTGTAATCAGCATGGTGCAAGGAGGCACAGAGGTCCTTGCATGGCACGAGTCATTATTTGGTTTGCGAATGGATGAGGCGCCTACAAGTATAGAAGTAGTAGGCTGAGAAAGTCTTTGATAGATTTGAAACTGGTTCAAATTTGATCATCAAAAACAAGAAAATGTCAAACTGATCCCATCAACAACTGATTAAACTAGTCAGCTTCCTTCCTTTCTTATTTATCTAGTTTGGTAATTAATCATTTTAATGAGTTGGAATATACAATAAGCAGGGAACTCCTTTGCAAAAGCAAAATCACAAGAATTATCTCCCAATTTATCTACTAATAGGCCTCCCTAATCTCTCAAAACATGATATTTCTCTAGAAAAAGGGCGATGGATTTTGAAAAGAAGAACCAACTCACTTCTCTCTCTGTTGCCTTCCTTTTTTCTTTATGTATAACTTACCCAGTATAGCTGGTTTTCGATTTTATTCCATCCAGAGAAAAGATACAGCAGGAGGGGACTTGGTTGCCCTTCCCTCATAACCTAGTTCTTTCTCCCGTTGGCTTAATTCCTGTAACATCATAATGCTCCTATATATCCTGCCTTCTTAATGCCTGTAGCCTCCTCTATCATCCCCAGTTGCCAATAAAGAAGAAATTCAGTAGGTAAATTCTTCAGTACTTAGGTGACTTCCATCTTCATGGCTTTAGAATATTGGATACTAGAAGTATAGAGAAATGCATACTTTGATAGAACACTATAAGATTGCATATGACCAATTAATTTGAGAGATAGTAATAAGCCATTTCATTACGGCAGACCCAAACTACATAACAGCGGCAAAAGCAAATAAAGATTATATAAATTTGTACTCAACTTTGAGAACCGTTGTATTGAACTAGCACCAAATCAGTTGTAACAAAAGTAAGAAAGATTGGGTTAAGACTTTACTCTTGTGCAGCGAACACAGGAGCATCACATTGTAACCACGTGGAGTGCTGCAGATGTCAGGATCAAGAAAAAAAGGCCTCGAAGGCTGCCCTATATTGAGCTGAACATAGTAATAACTGCAGAAGACAACTAACACTATCAATTTAACTCAGGAAAAGGAAAATGAGTTACAATCTTCCTATATACCAAAGATCATTTCAAAAATGCTATGGAAAATGGTCCATGTGAAGCCCATTTTCGCAAGTCGTGCAGCCTACCAGTTTACCTCTGAATGAAACAAAATGAGGCTTTCTTCAACAGGACACAGTCACATGGATGTATTGTAAATAATTTCACTAATTAGGTAATCTATTTCCTTAGTATATTCCCCAGTTCTGTGTTTCCAAGCTTAATAAGCCAATAACTGAGAAAGGAGAGAATCTGAATAATAACACAAGAGCATAATTGCATACCCAATGGGATAGACATTGCCATAGAGTGGTAGAACAATTGAAGAAGAGACAACTGGATTGACCACTGATGAAGAAGCTGCAGAATTAGAAGACATCCATTTCCACCATTTCTGCTGCTGCTGATTATCCCCATAACCTCCTCCTCCTGCTGCTGCTGAAACAGCCACAACAACAAAGATCACCATCCCAAGAATTTTTCTTCCCCCATATCTCTCTTTCCTATAGTAAGTAAAGTTCTATTTCCTTTATTAATAATTCAGAAAAATCTTGGCTATTTATATGTTCTCAAAATCCCCACCCAATAGAAATGAAGGGGAGGAAGTCATGTGGATTCTTTAGAAGGGTTTTTAATTTACTTGAGAACTGAGGTTTAGTTTGGCATTGCTTGGATCCTTCTGTTTACTCCTTGTCCTGTCTAAAGGACATTTGTTGTTACTGATTCTTCTTCCATCTTACCATAACATAAAATACATGTTTTCTTTATTCCTTGCCTCTTTACTTTGGTTTACTTTGGAGAAAGGAGTCAACGTCACCCCAATAAACGATCTTATTGGATATGTGTTTGAGCAATTTTTTTTTAATTTTACTTCGAATATTTTATAGAATGTAGACTAGGTTTCTTAGATTCTGTTTTACCTCTCAATCTTTTGAATAGTTCCAAAAAGGCATCAGCCAGGCAGAAGGATTACTCTCTATGGGGCAAAATGTAAAAGTGACTTTCCTTCGGAATGTGAAAACTTCTTCCCTAAAACTTTACTTACTTGGCGATGTGCCCTCAAACTCTTTTTTCTAGCGCTGTCAATCTGAAAGAGTACAGAACAATTTTCTCACAAGTCATATCCGTCAGGGTATAAACATAAAATCACCATGCTACCTTTAAATGTAATAACCTTATATACAACCAAATGGAAATTTCAACTAGCTTCTGTCAAGGACAGGCCCCTTTCGCTTTTTTTTTTTCTACTGTGAAACAATTAGCAGGTGAATTTTAGACACCGAGTTTGAAGCTCCCTTCCCCCTTCTGCCTTGATCCATGCAAACCCTAGTTTGACCGGCGATTATGGTCACTCCGTCCCTTTGGTCAGCCACTCACATTGGTAGTTTGTTCAAGGAGTGTCACCTTTATTTTCATATTGCATTTTCCGTCGCTCTCTTCAGGCTTGTCACAGCAATCATACACAATCGATATCAAATACAACTCCTAATCCCCAAGTCAACCCTAACCTTAATACGAACTATGCCCTCGTAATGAATAAATCAAGAGAGGACATAATCCATTCAAAGAAGGCAATGACAATTATCAATGGAGAATCGGTTATGCAAGTGAGTGAAGAAGAAGTTAAGGATCAACGTCATTGAGAATTTTCGATGTCTGATAAATAAAATAAATTCTCATAGTTGACTTCATTGAAAGAATTGCATGTATTAATCCCTCAACAATGTGGAGCCAAAGGAGAATGTCACATTTGGTACTTTCGTAATTGACATGTGTTAAGTAGGTCTACATTAATAAAAGACTTTGTTAACATCATGTCATGAAAGAGTGTATATTATCTCAGAGCTAAGGATGGAATCTCATATTAGATGTGTTTTCTCATTTATGATGCCAGATTCAAAATAGATGAGGAGACAACTCAAGTCATGGCTTGGATGTTATTCCTCAATGCAGGTTGTAATACCCCAAAACTTTTGTAGCCGAGGACTCGGACCTTGCAAGAAAATTCAAAGAAAAACTAGAAAATTTGTCTCGGAACAAGCGGGACAACGAGTCGTGATCGGCTCAATGACTCGTTGTATGTCGATCAGTAGTCGGCCCTATGCTTGGTTTAGTCAAGGCCACAGGACAAGGAATGACCCATTGTGAGAAACAACGAAGGTCGTCTGTCCTTTCGTTGGTTTGACTCGAATCCTTCCCGGAGGACACTTTGACTCAACCTCTGAGTCATCGTCGAAACAGCGACTCGTCTTTGTGAGTCGTGGGTTGAGTTTCAATCTCTTTTAGTAACAACTGGTGGTAACAATGACTCGTTGTATCGCTCCAACAAGTTGTTGTATCCACAATAGTATCAGAATCCAGAATTTGCTTGATGTTTTGTTGATGGACGGACGGGAGGTGACAACGACTCGTGGTCCCAACCAATGAATCATTGTGTCACCGTCGTCAGCCTCCAAGCTTCCTCTTGTAGTGGCTACGGGAGGAACCAGCGACCCGTTGGTTCATCCAGCAAGTCGTGTTGACCCCACACCGGATCCGGTGCTTCCTAGTCCTAGGCGGTGGGACTGACGAGAGGATTGTGAGTAAATGGTCACAACGATGACTCGTTAGTGGCTTAGTTAGGACCACAGCCATTAGTTTGAATTTTATTTCCAGGGTTACTTTTGTAACTTTCACCTATTTAGTCCTAAACTACGTCGTTTATGTTTAAATTAAGGGGGTTTAGAGGGATTAAACGGTTCTTCTCCCTCATTTCTCATTTCAGGACCTTGAAAGAAATCCTTAAAAATTCTCTAAGGAGCTCTGGAGCAAGAACTAGGGAAGTCCACTTCTCTAGGATTCTTAAGGAATTTCTTCGAATTTCTTGATCACGTATGTAGAATTCAACAAAGAAATAGTTCTTCTCTTGTGTCCCTAAAACCTTGTCTAATTTCTTCTCTACATAGGTTATAGCCTATAGTTTGAAATGTGAAAAGTTTTGGGCAGTTTCTTTGTGGTTAAAGGGAATATTTCTCAGTTTTAGATTTCTTATTTGTTCTATTTCTAGGGGTGTGAAGATTGCATCTAGTAGCATAATTCAACCCTAGTCGCCTTTCGGTAGAAATTAGAAACTTGTGGATTGAACTAGTTTTTCATGTAACGTGGTTCTATTAGTATTGGGAAGCACATGTATTTAATTTATGTTAAAATCTTAATCAGAATCATGTCAGTCTAGTCTCAGTCAGATTTTTAGCAACCTCAGTATTGTCAGAGAAAAATGTTAGCTAATTAGTTTGACTAAAGTTAATCCTTGAGGTGTTCGTGAGACCTTTCGATTATCAGTGTGGAGCTGATATCAGTTTTAGTGGTTCTTTAGGCAGTCATGACACTTTCAGATAAGAAGCTCTGACCAGCTTTACAGGACCCCAGCTTCCAGATTACAGTTCGTTCTTTAGATGGTTATGACGTTCGAATGGCGACTCACGGCCAGTCTTAGAACCCAGGTTATGAAATCCCGTCAGATAAGACTCTCGGGGTGCTTCCGGATAGGTATTCTGACTTAGTCTTGGGCTTCCAATTTAAAGAAACTATCAGCAATAGTTAGTCTGGGACTGTCCGGTGGGGGTGGGAAACAGCACCGAAAGCCGGACGGGGTTTCCGGCGCACCCCAGAAGTTCCCAGGAACTACGTTGCCCGCCATTAGGATGCTGTTTATTGGTATCATGGCCCCGGAGAATGTGATCACAGTTCATGTCTTTATATCTAGTAGTATATTGGGTCGTACCGATGGGAATTGCATACATCGGACTCCACGTCCCAACACGTGGTTATATGTAGGTTATATGCTTTTTCACTAGTCCGGCTACGATCTACGATATATTTCAGTGTATCTCAGGTTTTGAAGCGTGTCTTTGACCATCGAGCGGGGTCACTTTGACCACCTCAGTATATCACAACTTTATTCGGTATCATTGATTTCAGATTTGGTCATTGCATGTCCTTACAACTCAGTTGTTTATTCTTCGTGTTATGGTTTCTCTCATGTCGGTACATTCAAAGTACTAATGCGTACCTTTTATACTGTATCATTTTATGATACAAGCTGCCCAGGATCTCAATCTCGGCCCCCTTAGCGGTCGCCTTTAGGAGTTATCAGCTGCATCGTTGAGGTAGTCCTCATTTTTAGGGACAAGTTATTTTCTTTCAGTTTTATTTTCTTTCAGTTAGATTTAGATTGGCGGGAGCTTGTGTGAATCATGAATAGATGGCTTTCGGACACGAGGCAGGAAGGTTTTAGACTTTCGATTTTCTTTTAGTTGTTTTTAAACTTTATGATTCAGCTCTTTTTTTATAAATATTACATATTATTACTTTAAAGCTTTCACTAGGTATTTTACTCGGGATTCTAGTGTTATGATAGACCATGAGTTGACTTGAGGTTACTAGTGACTCAGAGTACAGTGTCTCGTCCAAGGTATAGACTAGGCGTGACAAACTTGGTATCGAGCACTAGGTTTAGAGTATCTTAGGATAATAAAGCTGTGTCAACTAGGAAGTCCTTTTCATGAGTGTGAAACGCCACACTTATAAAAGGAGGCTATGAGATATTATTAGGAAACCTCCACTTTTGTTCATACTCTTTATTGTGCGTTGAAATTCAATTCAGCTCGTTCTCCTAACTACGTCCTACTGTTTCGTTTTAGTGAAATCATGGCTCCTTTGATGTGGTAATGGAAGAAGAGGTCAGTAACGCTCATAACCTACCCCACTAGCTTTAGCAGCCCCTCATGATGACTTAGTGTCCCACCCTTGAGTTCGGGGTGGTATCCGGTTTGCTCGTGTAGACGATTTACAAATCGGGTGAACTTATTGGAGTGGTTCCGGTCAACAACAATGGGTCCGCAGCAGATGCCCGGTTTAGAACTTCACCGGGATGAACCCTCCAGTTTTCCACGGATCTAAGGTGGGAGAGGACCCACAGAGTTCATGGATAAGATTAGAAAGATCACACGAATTATGGGTGTCAATTTCTCGAAAATGCAGAGCTTGGCTACCTACCAGGCGAGAGGTAGCCGGATACGGTATGAAGTAGTGGAAGGAGGGGAGACCGACGAGAGTAGGACCAGTGGAATGGGAGGAGTTCACTACATCCTTCCTAGATAGATTCTGTCCTCGGGAGCTCGGGAGGCTAAGAGTGGGCACAATTCATGAATGCGAAATAAGAATCGAGACGGTGGGGAAGAGTATGCCTTTGGGAGTTCACCGGGTTGTCTAAATATGCTCCGAGAGATGGTAGCCCGAGCCAAGGGCTCTATGCACAAAATTTATTAATGGGTACCCAAACTTGGTCCTCAGGAGTGTAGAAGCTGCAATGCTTATTAAGGGCGTGATCTCTTCAGCCTCATAGTTCATGCTCGGCAAATTGAGGTAGAAAAAATTAAAGAACTTGGAGGCGGGAGAACAAATGGGCAAGAACTGACTAGTCAGATAATGGCCACCAAAGATCTGGTGGTAGTAGCCACCCACAGCAGCAGCGGCGAGAGGGCTCCGGCACACAGCTGCATCCGATTGCCCCTACTTTGATTCCGCAAGGATCGGAGGAGTGGAGCATCACGGTTTCACAATCCCAGTTCATAGCGCCGGCCCAACCGCTACAACTACCTAGTTTTCCCTAAGTGGCAAGAACCATCCAGGAGAATGCCTTCAGGGTCGAGAGGTTATTTTAGTTGTGGGCGTCTTGGTCATTGTCTTGAAGAATTCCAGTCAGTAGGACGGGGAGATCTGTCCCTTAGCAGCTGACTCCGGCGGTAGCGGCTCGGCAAGCCAACACTTCGAATACCGAATGGCGGCGCGCAAAATCATTTTTATGTTTTGTCCTCTCGTTAGGATCAGGAGGCTCACCTGACGTGGTCGGGTATGTTCGCCTTTTTCATTTTAGATGTATGCCTCTCTTAGATCCAGAGCCACCACTTTTGTTCTTGACTCTATGTATGAGTCCGATTCGATATCGAGTCCAGTCCTCTGAGAACCATTCTTAGTCTCCACCCCAGTTGTGGTTAGATATGACCAACTGCGTATATAAGCGCCCAATCGAATCATTAGGAATAAGGTCATTCCAAGTGATCACGGTAGAGTTAGACATGGTTGAATTTGATCTTATTCTTGGTCATGGATTGGTTACGGTCGGTTATGTCTCGATCATTATGAGAACTTTTAAATTCGTCAGGTTTCCAGTTCCTAATGAGCCAGCTTTAGAGTGACGGGCGGTAGTTCGGTGCCCTGGGATGCATTTATTTCTACCTTAAGGCAGAAGAAAACTTATTTCCAAAGGGTGTATTATCATCTAGACCGAGGTCAAATTTGACTTTGAGACCCCAGCGATCATTCCAGTTGTTAGTGAGTTCCCCTGACGTGTTTCTGAAGATCTTCCGGAGTCCCTCCTGAGGCGAAAGCAGACTTTGGTATAGACCTTCTTCCGGATACTCGGCCCGTCTCCGTCCCTCGCTTCTGAAATGGATCCGAGTGAGGTTAAGTTGAAGGGCGACTAAAAGACCTTGATAAGGTTTGCTCCAGACCCAAAATCTCTTCTTGGGGTGCTCCGGTACTATTCGTGTGAAAGAAAGATGGTACCCTCGGAATGTGCGCCGATTCTGCTGTCAATTTTCTGAATTACCATCGAAACGGGTATCCCTACTCAAGATTGTGGCTTTATTTGATTAGCTTGAGGGGAGCTAGTTGTTTCTCAGATAGATCTCGGGCAGAGGTATCATTAGCTAAAAAGCCAGAGAATGTGACATCTGAAATCAACTTTCGAAACTTGGTATGGTCATTTCGCGAATTCCTTAATGGTTATGTACTTGAATTGACTAATTCCCATAGCTTTCATGGACACGATGAAAGAGTCTTCAACTAGTATCTAGATATGTTCGTCATTGTATTTATCGATGACATTTCTGGTATCTCCAGAAATGAGGAAAACATGATAATTACCCACAAGGATAGTGCTTTAGACACTCGGGGATCCAAAGTTGTTCACCAAGTTCGACAAATGCGAATTCGATTGAAGTCTGTGACTTTGCTTGGTAACGTGGTCTTAGGCGAGGTGTTCAGGTGGACCCTCAAAGATAGCGGCGGTGGAATGCGGCCTGAACCTGCCTCCCCAAGCGAAATTAGAAGTTTCTTGGAGTGCAGGCATTATTATTGATGTTTTATGGAAGGGTTTTCCTCTATAGCATCCCCTCATTAAGTGACTCAGGGAAGGTGAAATTTCAATAGTCGGATACATGTGAGAAAGAGTTTCCAGGTTAAAAACTTGACTCACTGCCTTCTGATTTTGACCTTACCGAAGAGCAGATGGGTTCGGAGTATATTGTGACGCTTCCCGGAGTTGGACTTGGTTGCATTATGATGTAGCGGGAGCCAGGTGACCAACCTACGCCTCAGGTAGCTCAAGGTTCACGAGAAGAACTATCTAACTCATGAATTAGAGTTGGTAGCGATGGTGTTTGCATTAAAAATATGGAGGCACTACCTTTACGGAGGCTCGTGGATGTATCACGTCGAAACCTTGATATGTGTTCAGTAGGGAAAAGATCTTAATCTTCGTTAGAGAAGATGGTTGGAGCTACTGAAGGACTATGACATGAGCGTGTTGTATCACCCGGGCAAAACCAATGTGGTGGTTGATACCTAAGTAGAGTGTCTATAGGGAGCGTGGCTCGTGTTGAAGAGAGCAAGGAATTGGCAAAGGATATCCATAGGTTAGCTCGGTTAGGAGTATAGTTGGTTGATACAGTGAGGCGGAGTAGTTGTGCGAGTGGATTAGATTCCTCGTTGGTAGTTCTTGAAGTTAAGTCAAGGCGGGATGGGAATCCATACTATGGCCCCGAAGGGAGGAAGTTCTCGAAAAGAAGTGGAGGCTTTCTCCCAAGGGGGAGATAGTAACTACTCAGATTACCAGGGTAGATTATTTGTACTGGATGTAGGTGAGTTGAGATAGCAGATATTGGCTGAAGCACACAGTTCAAGATATTCCATCAGCCGGAGTGCTACTAAGATGTACCATTATTTATGGGATATTTGCGGGTGGAACAACATGAAGAGAGAGGCGTCGCGGAGTTTATGGCTAAGTGCCTGAGCTGCCGATGGAGTCAAAGTAGAACACTAGAGACTGGGAGGTATGACTTAGGATATCAGCATGCACCCACATGAAAGTGGGAAGAAGTAAATATGGATTTCATTCTGAATCTCCATGGACTCGTCGCTGACATGATTCAATCTGGGTGACAGTAGACCGAATGACTAATTCAGCACCACTTCCTCCCAGAGTTAAAACTACGGACTCAGCTGAGGACTATGCTAGGCTTTATATCTTGGAATTAGTTAGACTTCATGGGGTTCCCTTGTCCGTTATCTCAACGAATTTACCGAGTTCTCTCACTTGCGGAAGTCTTTTGAAGGGGCTCGTACTGAGGTCAAGCTCAGCTGGCACCTCACTTATGAGACAGATGGACAAGTTGAGCCCGGACTATACATACTAGAAATATGCTGAGAGCTTGTGTGATCGATTTCAAGGGCGATTGGGATGATCACCTACCTCTCATCGGAATTTCGTGTATAACAACAACTACCCTCCGGTATCTAGGATGGCCTCGTTTGAGAGCATTATATAGTAAGTGTAGAATGTCTATCAAGTGGTTTGAAGTTGGCAAATTTACTCTAATGGGCAGACTCAATTCATGAAGCTATGCAAAAAAGCCGATTGATCCAGGAAAGGTTAAAAGAAACGGCACAAAGCGGAAATTAAATCTTATGCGATGTGAGAGAAGAATTAGAGTTTACGGTGGATGATTGGGTTTATCGAAAATTTCACCCATGAAGAAAGGGTTGATGAGATTTGAGAAGAAAGGAAAACTAGTCCGAGATATGTGGGACCACATAGAATTTTGAAGCGGAGTGGTAGTGTGGCATATGAGTTATAACTACCTCGAGTTAGCATGATTACACCAGTCTTCCATGTCACTATTGAAGAAGTGCATCCATGATCCATCTCAGGATGTGCCACTAGAAAGCGTGAGAATAAAAGATAGTATCTCTTGCAAGGGTCCCGGTTCGGATCCTTGACCGTGAGTTCATAAGTTGAGAAATTAAGGAAGTCTCTTCGGTGAATGTTTTGTGGAGGAACCAGCTAGTTAGGAGAGCCACATGGGAAGTAGAAGGAGACATGATGGCTAGATACCCTCCTTATTCCTTCCAGTTCAGTTCCGGCATCGGGCACTAAATTCTTCCTTAGTACTCTGTTAGGTTTCATTACTCGCCAGCTCTTTTAGATTTACTCCTCTGCATTCTAGTTGCATCGGATACGGTAGTACGGTTATTGACTCATAGTCTTCAGTCTAGGAATTTCAGCTCTTTTCCTAGTTTTCCAGCAGCTTTAGTCTTCATTCAAGGATAAATGATCCCAAGGGAGATATTATAACACCCCAAACTTTTCTAGACCAGACTCGAGACCTTGCAAGAAAATTCATAAGAAAAAACCGATGAGAAAATTTATCTCGAAAGACTAAGACAGCAGTCGTGGTCAGCTCCAACGACTCGTTTTATCAATTGTGGTTAGCCCTTCTTGGTCATTCGAGAACCCACGGGACAAGAATAACCCGTTGTGGAAAATAAAGAATTAGTCTATCACTTTCGTTGGTTCCCGGATCAAAATCCCCTTTCAGAGGACCACGACTCAACCTACAAGTTGTCATCGAAATGACTTGTGGCGTGGTGATAGTTAGGAGTTCCCAGAAACTTCTTTGCAAGTAACAAGGGGTGGTAGCAACGACCCATTGTATTGCACAACAGTCATGTCCATCACGATTGGTGTCAGAGTCTCGATTTCCTTCGGTGTTTCCGGTGGACGGGACGGGGAGGTGACAACGACTCATGGTCCCAACCAGCAGTCGTTGTGTCACCGTTGTCGACCCTTGACCCACGTTGCCAGATCTAGTGCTTCATAGTCCCAGGTAGTGGGACCAACGAGAAGGTCCCAATGACTCGTGGTCCTGACCAACGAGTGAGTGGCAGTTGGGACCACTGTCGGCCGGTTCAATTTTATTTTCAAGGTTACTTTTGTAACTTCTGACCTATTTAGTCCCTAAAATATAGATTTAGTTTAAATTAAGAGTATTTAGAGGTATTAAATGGTTCTTCTCCCTCATTCTCCTCGGACCTTGAGAAAGCAATGAAAATATTCTCTCGAGGCTCGGAGCAAGAACTAGGGCAGTCCACTTCTCCTCGGATTCTCAAGAAATTTCTTCGAATTTCTTGATCAGGTATGTGGGAAATTAACAAGGGAATAGTTTTTCCTTGTGTCCTAAAAACCTTGTCTAACTTCTTCTCTATTAGTGATAGCTACAGTAGTTTCGAAATGTGAAAAGTTTTTAGAACTGATTTCTTTGTGGATTCAAAGGGAATATTTCTCTAATTTTAGATTTCTTATTTATTCCCTATTTCTATAAATTGTGAAGATTGCATCTAGTAGCATAATTCGACCCTAGTCACGGCTCGGTAAAAATTAGAAACTTGTGGGTTGAACTAGTTTTCCACTGTAGCGTGGTTCAATCGGTTTTGGGAAGCACGTGTATTTAATTTTATGTTAATATCTCGGTTAGAACCATGTCGGTCTAGTCCTGGTGATTTTTGCAACCTCAATGTTGTCCAGAAAAATATTAGCTAATCAGTTTTGAATAAAGTTAATCCTTGTGGTGTCCGTGATACCTCCTGGTGCTCCAGTATTAGACTCGGTATAAGATTTTTAGTGGTTATTGGCGGTTTATGACACTTCGAGATAAGAAGCTCTGACCCAGCTTTAGGACCCCGGCTTCAGGTCACGAGTTTGTTCTTTGTCACAGTTGCTTCCCGGATAAGCAGCTCGGCCGGTCTTAGAACCCTAATTCTGAGAATCGATCCAGATAAAGATTCTCAGGGTGCTTCGAGATAGGTATTCCTGACTGGTCTTGGGCCCAGTTTTGAGCTATCAGAACTTAGTGGTTTGTATAGGACTATCCAGTGGGAGTAGGACTTAGCATTGAGCGGACTGGGGTTTCAGCGCACCTAGGTTCCTTGAACTATATAGCCTTGCAAGCAGGATATATTTATTGGTCTCGTATCCAAACTGTGATCATTCTGTTCATGCCTTTATACCACAGGAAAGGTATATAGTTAAGGTCCTACAGATGGGGTGCTTCCACGTCTAGCTCATGCGGTTATATGTCGATTATGGACTCTCCACTAGTCAGCTCAATACAGTATTTTAGATTAGTATCTCAACTTTAGAGCATGTCTTTGACCATGGGGCAGGTCACTTTGACCACCTCGCTATATCCGAGCTTGATACGTATTAGTATTTCAGTTACTAATTGCATGTCCTTACAACTCAGTTGTTTTATTCATCGTGTTATGGTTTCTCTCACGTACTCGGTACATTCAAAGTGCTGATGCATACGCTTTATATTGTATCATTTTGTGATACAGTTGTAGGATCTCGATGCCGACCCGTTGAGATCGCCTTCGGGAGTTCTCGGTTGCATCGTTGGTGAGTCCTCTCATTTTTCGGGGATGAGGATTATTTTCTTTTAGTTAGATTTGGATTTACTTGGGGCCCTTGTCCCAACAACTCATCAGAAAAATGGCTTTTAGACACGGACAAGTTTTGAGATCGGTTTTCTTTTAGTTGTTTTAAAACTTTGATTGACTAGTTTTTCATAAATGTTTTATATTATTATTTTAAAGCTTCCCCTAGGCTATTTTAGTTTGGATTCCAGTTTTATGATAGACCATGGGTTGACTTGGGTTTACTGGTGACTCTCTAAGTACCGTGTCTCGTCAGGTATAGACTCGGGCACAACATACACTTTCGGTACAAGAAAATGACAAAATTGTGATGAATGTATCCATGCAGATTCATGACAAATCGTAAGTTATGACAGAATTATGATGGAAACGTGGATATCCCAAAACCTTGAGTCATAAATTCATTTTGATGAATTTAAATTCCATCACAAAATTATCATGATAGATTTATGACAGAGACACAAGTCGATTGGCAAATATAGAGCACTTATGTATTTGGCTTAGAATTCCATCAAAAAATCCAGAGGAATGAAATTTTTTTAATGAGAATGTCATTACAAAATTGTCATGCCCCCGCAACAGGAGGCATGACTGGCACCTAGTGTCCACCTTTGGAATGCGGCCCCGGCCTGGCTAGGCTTATGCACGTCTAGTGCGAGCACAACGGCCGCTCAAAACAACGGGCTATGTCTCGGTTGTAAACACATCATTCGACGTAAGGCCTTATGTAGCCACCTATAAAGAAAACAGCTAACCAGCAACAAACCATAACAAGGAATCCTATGGCCAGGCCGACAAGGCCGCCGCGATATCTAGTTATAACTAAAATAAAAATCGGGCGCTATACATTTAGCGCTGACCAATACACAAAAGGAGACATATATGGGCCCCACATGACCAATGACACTCCAACTATCGGCAGCGCTATATCCCTTCCAGCCTCTACGAATACAAATGGTAGGCCAGGCGGGGGACCAGGCCTATTGAATGCTATACAAATGGAAAGTTTGCACTTGCTACAACTTTGGCAGCTCCGAATGAAAGGAGATGGACAAGCGGTGACTACGAACAGCTAATAGGGTCTGAACTCTGTCTGTCTAAACACAGGTAAGTAATGCGGTGCCAGGGGAGGGCGTCAGTACAATATTTACTGAATATATAAGGCAATAGATAAGGCGGTAAAGAGTGGAAGTAAATATAAAGAAGGGAAGAAAGATTAACTTTTATGCATCAACGATTAATGCTTGCATCTAATCAACACTATGTGTACATGAATAATACTGTATAATTACACATTCATAATCTATAACTGGCAGACAAGAATACAAACAAAAATCTCACCTGAACCCCATAAGCCGGAAGGTACAAGCAGCACGAAATAACTTACCGGGGCCACAGCAAACCTGCTGGTAAGTATTGCACTCAATCTATATGCCCCTATCCGAGGTTTCTGTAATCTCTTGGTGCTATAGCCAACCTTCCCCCTGGGTCTGTAACTGAACCCTTGGCTACGATCTGTAGCGTGTCGAGTCCAGTGGACTCTGTTATCTGATATCACGCACCCCGGGCACCGGGTTGTAAGTGTAGTCTTAGATCTGACATAAAATAGTCCGGCCATGGAATAGGCGTAGCATGAGGTCACGGGACCCCATCTTCATCCCTTGAGGATGGCATTCCTTTTTGAACTGGCGCGTAGTCTCGCCCTAGCGGTGTCGACACGCAGCTAGTAACCATGGGGTGGTCATGGAAAGCTCTTGGTGGTAGCTTGACCAAGGAGTGTTGTACTAAAATCTCAATCTAGCCACTCAAAGGCATATACGGCCTTACGGGCCCTAACGCTTCTGCTTGCTCGCCCCCTAGGATAGTCTGTAAGGCTGCTAGCAGGCACACCGTGCACCTGTTTCTAATCGGGGATCCATAAGTAGTGATCGTGATCTCTAATGGTTTAGGCTGGATGAGCGAGATCTGGAGGCTAACAATACTTTGAATGTCCTACTTGTACAACTATAACTCATAAACAATTATGGGTTCGCGGATGACTAGTTACTTGGTCCCTCTACTTAGAACGGTTGTAGGGTTGTTACTGACTGAACATGCTTTTGGGTGGTCGGACCTAACCCTTCACAGGCAGCTTACTGACATTCTTAGTAGAGTAGTGTTGTACTAACGGTGCTAGTCCTTTAGACCCTATCTCGGTTGGTCCCACATCTTATGACTTTTCTGGGCGATTAATAACCTTAAAAATAAGTCTACATAGACTTAGCAGCTTACCACTAATTTTTGTACCTGAGTATCTTCTAGAAACGAGTGGTGTGTTGTACACTTACTCTCTTGCTAATAAGGTCCCTCCCTTTAGGGTACCCACGGATCTATTTAACACAGACTGTTGGACTGGCTTCCTGGGTGATACAGCAGGATGAATGCTAAGCCAACTAGGACTGATAATTACTGGTAGTAGCTAACTAAATGGCAGGCTGTCACTCGGTTACTAGACAACCTAAGCTGCTGATTCTAAGTATGGTCTTCCTATACGAGATTTCTAGCCACAGGGCGTAAGGTACGCCAATAGCCTCTGGACGTGCTTTTCTGGCTACATAGGCGTCAAAATTGGTAATTATATCGCCTAGTTGCGCCTATACTGTTCAACTTACTAACTCGGACCGATAACTATTCGACTACAAGTGCGGGCTTGATAGTCGCTACAATTCTACTGTCCTGATGAATTGGAGAGTAGAAAGAGTTTCTACGATGCTCCCAGCATGTATCATAGCATGTTCTTTCTCGGTAGGGGATCTTTGCCCAGTATAATCTATGGGGCGTGTTCTAAGCTAACCACAACATACATACATTCATAGTCTACGAAGCAGTGACACAACAATTCTATTCACAATCTTGATAACGGCTATCCGTAACATGTATATGAATAGACTCGTTATCTACTGGCATCAGCTAACTACTTTATACAGAATCATGGTCTTGATTCTTAGGCATACGTCGTATCGCTATCACGGCCAAGTCTTTCCAAAATAATAAGCCTTACATACCTCAACTGTCGTTTCCCGAATAACCAATGAGTTTTAACTTAGTTCGTCGGCTCTTTCTGCTATAACCATTATACTGGAAGAAAGAGATGAATTTCAATACCAAATTCGGCTTGAAACAATAACTTTTAATACTAATAGCAATTATAATTCAATCATGTAAAACACAACTTAAAACCTATAATTTTAAAGAGAGTTCGGTAGGGAGAAATGCTTACTTGGAGCTGTATTCGTATAGAAATAAGTTTGGAGAAATTCTGACAACTTTTGCTCAGTGGGGCTACGATTTCTTTGGTGAATTTCGCGAAAATAAATCCATAGTAATGCTCCCTGCCGTCTTATATCTCCATACCCAAAGTTAATTTAGATTTGGATCGTGTTTGATAGCATAATTGGATGAAAATCAACGGAAAACCTCGCTCCCTACTCTCTGGACGAATATATTCTTAGGAAATGAATTGAAATTGAATAAAGAGGACTATATATATACATTAGGGGGCGGTGTCGGGGTTTTCTTATTGCCTTGTCTGCTAGAGCTGCGCGTATTTGTGATGTAGCATTTGGCAATCATCTTGGCCTGTATGCGCTGATCCTTTTCGACCCCACTTCTGAGGCTTTCCCTCCCTTTGCGCAAGCTCTTCTGCCTCACCCACCTTCCACAGCATGCATTTTTGCCTACCTAACGTCAGCAACCAGATTGCTGTAAACTGTGAGTGTTGTTCTCTATAACAAATTTCCCAATCAGTGTGTTGCGAATGATAACCGCAGCCTAAATAATTTTGTGTGACGGTTATTTTGTCACAAAATAGTTTTCTTGCAGTTATATGAGTGACAAATTTAGGATAAATTATGACAAACTAAATCCATCATAAAATTTAATTTGAACTTTTAGATTAATTACATAATACTTGTGGGTTTTATGATACTACTTAATATATATATATTAAATAAGTTAAAAGAATAAAAATAAATAACCACTAAAACATAACATTAAATTTTCAATACAAAAGTATGAAGTTAAAACATGAAAAAACATAACTATGAAAAACAATAGTATACAAATAGTAAAACTTACAAATCATTCAACTAACAAAAGTCTAACAACGTTAAAAACACTTAGAGAATTCAATTAATTAAAGTTTAAAATTTTAAAACATAAGCATTTTGGTGAATCCCTATTAGGGTGAAGTAGGATCACTAGATGAGCGAGAACATAACACCATCACCAACATCATGCAAGGTCATCGCTCCTCCATAGACCCCAAAGTGATCATCATTTTTTTTGCCTCAAATGTGAGATCTCCTGCTTGCATTGTTGCACCTCCACCTCTACATGCTCTTGAAGAATCTCCTTTTGGTTTCTCTACTACTGCACCCTACCTCTTCCTCAAGTAGTTTGATGCTCTCTTCAGCAGCAGCAGTCGGACAACGGGTAAATTGCGTGGAATTAGTTGAAATTTTGGTCTTGATATAAAGTCAAGCTTGAGCCCAATCATCACACATAATTTTTTCTCCCCACCCACAACATCAAAGTATAGGCAATTTATATCGTGTTCTTGGACTTCTTGTAAATCATCTTATGAGTTTGAATAGTAGTAGTTGTAATAGCCTCAATTTTATCTTGAAAATCACCAAAATAATCAACCACCCAAGACCAAGCTTTCCCACAAATATGTACAGATTACAAGAAAAAAATACATCAGTAAATATCCCAGTGGGTAGCAGCCTTCTATCCTTCAATTTCAAAACCTTAGTCCCTTAAAATTTGCACCTTTACTTTATAAAACTGCACAAATAGCTACACAAACAGTTGCACTTTTAATTGATGAACATCAATACGAATAGCTACACAAAAAACTGCATAAATGAATTGTCGCCCAAATCCACCCTTTATGAGAGAGTATACATGGTTGCAACAATATAATTAATCCGAAAAAGAGTTAGGGTCAAATTCATGAGGACTTTGTATTGATTCAAGCTACTAAGATGAGAAAATATGTAATTTGGTGCCTTAAGATGCTACTCAAGTTAATTTGTAAAGAGAGAAACAAACTAAAATCTAGTTCTAATTTCAAAGGGTTAATCAATGAGAGATAAAAATAGGAGATGTGTTCCCACTTAGGATTGATTCACCTAAATCACTCGATTAGATTCATCGATAATGGACTTTATTTAGTATGCAAAAAATCACTAAGCAATTACTCAATGTCTTTTAACAATCAAGCAATCTTTATCTTAATCAAGTCTTTCAAATTGACAAGAATTCAACACAAATCGATTATAAATTGCCAATTAGATTCAACATGTGTCTATGAGAATCTATTAAACAGGGGTTATGCCTTCAGTTATTGTTGATTGATGCTACTCAAACCCTAATTGGCTCTTTCAAGAACAATTGGAGCAATTTGACATGAATAGGTGTTTGCAACCATCAATTTAACTCACAAATCAAATATTTAATATCCCACTACCAATTCATTATAATTGAGGTCTTTAAGTTTCACAACCCAATTGGAGTTCACGACACTAGATGTGAGTTTATTTGCTCATGATTGGGTATGAAGAAAAAAAAGCATTGAATTTATCGAGAATCAACTTACGATTGAATATAAGAGAGAATTTTAAATCCTAAATGTTGATCTTCAAAATAGCTTCAATTATAATGGATATTCTCTAGGAACTCTATTCTCTGTGATAATGTTCACACTCCTCCAAAAAAAAGGACCCAAAAATGCTTTTATACTAAGGTAAAAACCCACAATTAAATTTCAACCAGCTAGTTCACAATTATAGATCGTATATTGGATTTATGGTCCATTACATTGCATCATAAAGTTGTTGATTCTCTATGCTCTGTCGGCTATCATATATCAATATGCGGGCCGTACTTTGGATTTGCAGCTCGTATTTGCTCCTCGTGGATAGAATTTTTTAGAATGTCAACTCTCTAGAATTTTTTATTAACGACTTCATTTATGGTTCGTATGTGGAATTCCTGAGCTGTATACCTCCTACATGGAGTTGGAGCTTCGGAATTTCGGCTTTAAATCTCATTATGTAGTCGCTTTTTACTGTACGTGAATTGCATCTACGGATCATGACTGACTTCGTAAATTACTCAGACATGCAACCTCTCTAATGTTTATTCACGGTTGAATCCCACGAATCGCACCTTGCTTACTGCGGCTTGTCTATTCCACTCATTTAGACTAGGATGTCCTAAGATTGATGCATCTTTACTCAAATACATTGAGATTCCTGAAACTTAACAAATAACATTAGTATTTACTTCCAAATTAGTACTTAAAAAGGGATGAAAAACTCTATGAAAAAAGTACAAATATATTTTAAAATCTAATATATCAACAAGCAGTTGCACTTTTACTTGATAAACATCTACAAAAACAATTTGCATAAATCTGCACTTTTACTTGGATAAAAACTACACAAATAGTGGCACTTGTGTCTCACTAAAGATCTTTGGAATTTTAGAGTTGGGAAAAAATTGACGAATTGTAGGGCCCCAATATGGTGTTCATAGTGAAGTTTACCGCAGTGGTCAGCTTTGCATTTGCCTTGCCCAAGTCGACGCGAGTGAAAGCTCATGTCTTTCTGTCCTAGTTTTTAAATACAATATAGTATAAACTTTTCTAGACTTTACACTTATCCTATATTTTTGGAGCCTAAGAGAGAATATTCTCTCCTCTAAACACCTCCCCTACGCCATAGTAAGTCTTTCTCTAAGTGTTTCTAAGTGATTCTAACACCATGCAGATCTCAAACCTGATTCTACCTTATGATCATAGATTGTTCAAGTGATTCTTCTCGTGGGTTAAAGTATAGAGTTTGTTGAGCATTCTTGACAAAGATCAAATGCCCGGCCATATAATATGATTAAGGTATGTGAGGTTATTCTTCATGTGTGAAACATGATTGTCTTTCCCCACTTTATGTTTTCATGATTTAGATTTTCCCTCCATGAACAAGCTATGGTTATGATGAAGAGCTTATAAATTTCATGATATTTCCATACGAACTTCATGAATTATGGACAACATTATTAATCCTCGGGATGTTCTTATTTTCAGAGTCCATCCTTTTCGGCAGAAGTTTAGAAAGCATGATTGTATTTTTTTCAAAGTTGTGGCGTTTATAGTTGTTATGAAAAGTTTAGATGCTATGTTTTTACAATGAATTGACCTTTATGACGTACGATATAGGTTTCCATGATAAAAGATTATGAACAATGATTTTCTTCAGAAAAAACTTTATGATTATTGTCACACCACCTTGGGAGGCATGGCCCGGCACCTAATGCCACCTTGGAATTTGGGCTGACCTGTTCAGGCACAGACACTGTGGTGCCTATCGGTGACTCAAACTCAAGAAGACAAGCTGCTATATCTCATTTGTAAACGTAGCCTCGAGCCGACAAGGCCACGTAACACATTAGTAAAAAGAAAATATCTAACCCAGCCAACACACATCAATAGGATCCTATGCGGAATAGACAAGACCACCATGTTGTCTAGTTATAACAGAAGGAAAATAAGCAGCTATACTAGGCCTCACACGTGGCCGTTTAGATCGGGCCTTACATGAGCCCCACACGGCCAGCAACAACTAACTAACTAGATACGCCAGTACGCAAGCCTCTGAGGCCACATATAGTGGTTGGGACAGGGGCCACTGGCCTACCCAAATGCTATATAAATGAAATATTGTCTCGTTTACAACCGGGCGGCTCCGAATGAAAGGAGGGCGCCCAGCTCTTGACATACGAGCATTTTGCTAATGAGATCCTAAACTGTTTGTCTAACTGTGAGCAAGTATGTTGCGCCCCATAGTTGGGCATCAGTACAATATGTGCGAATAATGTAAGAAAATAATGAAATTTAGGTAGAAGGCATTTAAGCGAAAGTAAGTAGAAAGAAGGGCATAGAAGTTAGCTTTGGAGGTTCTTATTCATAACTTTGTATCCAGCAAATCCCTACACGTATATGAGCTACGACTGTACAATCATATATTCATAAGTTGTAGCTAGAAGACAAGAATATAAACAAGAACCTAACCTGGTCCCCATAAGCCTGGAAGTACAAGCAACCTGAAATAACCTCACAGGACCCGTAATACAGCAATTACTGCTTCCAATCTATATACCCTTATCCAGGTTCCTATAACTCTATTGGTGCTACAGCCAACCTACCTATCCCCTAGGTCTGCAACTGAACCCGCTTGGCTCCTGATCTGTAGTTGTGTCTGAGTCTGGTGGACTCCTATAACTACACCCTAGGCACCCGGGCTCGACGAGGGACGGTGATGCGCGATACGCGCTAAAAATAATGATCGATCTTGTAATGAAGCGTAATATGGCCCTTGGGCCTCTGCATCATTGCTTGGGATGGCATATCGCTCCTTGGAGCAATGTCATATAGCCCATGTAGGCGACGACACATCCTAGTAACCACAGGGTGGTCACGGGAGGCTCGTAGAGTGAGGGCAATCCGTGAAGTCTCAATATAGCCACTCGGGCGTATGCGGCCTTTGGGCCTAACATGACTGCTGCTCGCCCCTAGAATAATTTAGCCTTAGCTGCTATGCAAGCACACCCGAATGTACCTGTATCTGATCGAAAGGATGCGTGTGATCATAATCTCTATCCCGATCTAGACCATATAGAGGCGAAGTGCACGGTGGCCTAACAATACTCTTGGATGTCACACTTTCGGACAACTATAACTCATAAATAACTGTATGGTCGCAGATGACTTAGTTCCTTTGCTTAGAACATTTGTAGGGATGCTCTTGACTGGACATGCTTTTGAGCGGCCCACCAATCCTCCACGGGTAGCCTCTTTTAATTCTTGCTTTGAGGGTATTGTGCTAACATAGTTCTAGTCCTTTAGATCTTAACTTTAGTGTTTGGATCTTATATGACTCTTCTGGATAATTTCTAACCTTGTAGGTAAGTTTACATGGACTTAGCCAGCTCACGAGAAACTGCACTGAGCATTTTATAGGAGTAGCCTAGGGCATTGGCCCCGCCTCTAACTGCTAATAAGGTCCCCTTCCTTGGGAGTACCCATGGGTCTATTTGACTGTGAATGACTAGGACGGCTTCCTGGGCGGCCTATGATGAATACTAAGTCAGCTGGGCCCCGACGATCCCTTTGGTAGTAGCTAACTAGATGGAAGGTTGTCACTCGGTTCACTAGACAACCTAGTGTAGCTTACTCTAAAGAAGTATCAGCTATCTATACGAATTTGTCCTTGGGGTGTGGTCATTGGCCTCTAGGAATGCTTCATTGAACAATGCGGGCGCCAAGCGGTAAGTTATATCGCTATTTGTGCCTATGTTGTCCAACTTACTAACTCGGGCCCAATAACTATCCACGAGCTTCCTAAGGTCTAGGCGACAATAAAACATCCAATTCTACTAACACAATGAGCTATGAGAACAAAGGAGTTCCTAGTGCTTCTAGCGTGTCACATAACATGTTCTTTCCCGACAAGGGTTACTGCGATATAATCTTTATACGTTTTTCTAGCAGCTTACCATAACATATGTAATCATAATCTATTGATAGCGGCTAATCCACGACATACGATCCCTTATATACTAGCAGCAGCGAGTACAACATATAAGATCATTATCTTCTACATTCATTGAAATATAGTTAGTATCAATATACGAAGAGAATAACTCACGAAGGAATAAGCCTTAACATACCTTGAATGTCGAATTTCGTTGTTTGGCTAGTTTCAACTTACAGTAATGGGTTATTTCCAACTGTAACCTCATCATGCAGAGAATAGAACTAATTTAAATACTTGGCTTCCGGCAAATATCGATAGCTTTCGATAATAGAATTAACTATAATCTAACTTTGAAAAACTAAATGAAAATCTATAATGTTAGAGTTCAGAAAGGAGAAGTGCTTATCTAATGCAGCTGACCAAGTAGGAATCAATTTGGAGCAATTAGGCAACTTTTACTAGGAGGAGTTCAGGTTGCAGAGCAAATTTTGAGAAATAACTCTTTAGTATTTCTTCACAGTAGGCCTAAAACTCATTACCCGAAGTTAATTTGGGGTGGACGGCATTTGGTAGCATAATCGGACAAAAACTATTGAAATTTGCGAGCTCTTCTATCTCTGGCCATGGAATCATTTGAAATGATTTAAATGAGAGAGGAAGTACTGTGCCACTGTGTCGCGCCCCTCTTGCCGGTGGGCACACAAGCAGCGCCCATGGCAGCGATTACCACTGCCCGATTGGCGTCGCGGCGCCCTTCACGGCCCGGCCTTGCCCTACTACGCTTCGAGGCTTTATCCCCACGTCAAACTCTTCTTGTTTGTCACAAATTCATTAATACGCCTACTAACCCCGTTAACATTTTGTAGGGTGTAACAATTTGATATGAATGATTTGGTTTGTTTTCTCCACGAGGTAGGAATTCTTATGGCTTTCTATGAAAGATGAATTTTGATCCCAAGGATAAATGTTAACACGTAATGATTAAGGGAGTATTAGAATCGAAGGCAAGTCGGTTTGAAAAATACACAAATTTTTATCGCCAATGGTAATTGTCTTGGTACTCGGGTGAAGCTTAGCACAGCTTTGCACAGTGAGATGGTCGAGGCCGAGCGGATCAAATCGCCACTGCCGAGATAAAGTTTAGGAAAGCTTGTGAGATCAAAGCTTCAAGGGTAGTTAGGGATGATCACTTGGCTCTCGTTGAGTTTCCTATAATAACAATTACCATTCAACATTTAGATGGCTCCATTTGAGACTCTTTATGAGTAGAGATATAGTTCACCTGTTGTATGATTGGTAGGGAGGCCTGCGTTGTCGGAGCTTATTCGGTTCATGAGGCCATGGAGAAAGTCAACTTATAAGGAGAGGAAATTTGAAAATCGCTTAGAGTTGTCCCGAGAAATCTTATAACGGATGTTAAAGAGGAGAGAATGATTTGAGGTTGTTCATTATTTCTAAAGTGACTCCCATGAAGTAAGGTCATGAGGTTTGGCAAGAAGGGGAAGCTTGAGTCCTGATATCAGTGGTCATATAGGATTACGAGGCGAGTTGGCAAGTGGATTATGAGTTGGAGTTACTAGCGAGTTAGCTTTGGTGCATCCGGAGTTTTCCATGTCCTTCTTTGAAGAAGTTGTTGGTGATAAGAGCTTTAGTTGTTCTAGTAGGGGCGTTAGTGTGAAGGATAGCCTTACCTACCAAGGAGTCGGTTGAGATCCTTGATCATCGAGTTCGCAGAACAGGAACAAGAGAAGTAACCCGGTGAAGGTTTATAAAAAAATTAGCTAGTTGAGGGAGCTCGTGGGAAGGCTAAAGGCCGAATATGATGGCTAGATACCCGCATCTTTTCCTTTCCAGCTCAATTCCAACATGAGGTAATAATTTCCTCCTTAGTTCTTTATCAAGTTTCATGTCAAGATCAAGTCTCTCAGTTCTTTCATGTCCCTTGTATGCATGTATATGTTTCATGAATTGATTCTGTCATGTAAAACTGAGTCGAGAGTTAATCCCACTCTGTTAGTTATGGGTTTATAGCCTTTTAGTTTTAGGATTGCAGCTCTTCCCTATCTTTCAGCTTAGTTAGCCTTCATTCAGGATGAGCGTTTCTCAAGGGGGGAGATAATATAATACCCGAAAAGTCTCTAAGATGCCGAGACTTTCAGTAGAAACCCGACGGGAAAATGGTACCATGTCATTGAGCGGCCAGTAGGATGATTCATCCTATGAACCAACGAGTCGTCGGTTGTCCCGTGGTATTGAACTTCTAAAAACTATCAAAATTTACCAACCGACGAGTGAATTGTATGACCAGTTGTTTGATTGTACCGACCATTGTTTCTGATAAATTGGAAAGGTTCGAGAGGATGATCAGGGTAAGGCGGGGGCAAATAAGGGAACCAATGGACTTTTGTATGGACCAACGATCCGGTGTGTAGGTCGTTGGTTTGGCTGAACAAATTTAAGTTCTTGGTTGGGGATATTTTGGAAAAACCATGCACATATTTAACTCTAGAGATGTTATTTAAGCTTAAGGACTAATTAAGGGGTTATATAGCCTAAAGACTCCACTCTCTTTAAAACATTGTAGGTTAGTTCTCTCCCAAGGAAGGGCTAGGTTCTTCATCATTCTTCTCAATTTCTCTTGGGTCTCTTCAAGATAAGTTAAAATTCATCAAGCCGGGTATGTAGAGTCATGAATGGAGGTTTTCCACCTCGTCCAATTTCATCTCGATCTCATGAATTCAAGTCTCGATCATATTTATGGTAATTCTAGAGGTTGGGACAATTTTGATGAAATCTCTCATGACCTTCTACAAATTTCAAGTCTCTTTTGATTCAATCCATAATTCTACGATCATGCTTACATATTTTCTACAAGAATCTCATGAGTTACTGACTTTCCAAGTTATGATGATTTTACTCAATTTTGTGTAATTTTTCACGATATGTATCATGGTCGTTCATCAACATTGCTTCATTGCTAGTTCACGTATCATCACGTATATTTATATGAATTTAATGATTTAAACTAGTCCATGTAAATTGTGTTTTATGATTATGATATGAGCACTACATATATTTTGGGAGGTAGTATTTACCACCGAGTAGGTTGGGGTTACAGTGCACGGATCGGAGACTACATTCCACGGGCCATGATGGGGTCCTCTACGAGACTCCCATGCTCGAATGAGCCACCCATGAGTGATATCACGCCTTATGGTCCATACCCTTAGCAAGGTATAGACACACCTCGACTAAGTTACAAGATTGGCTCAATGTATCTTTACGTGGGGTATGTCGATTATAAGTCTCCACATTGTTCCTTGATTTTCTTACACATGTTCATGTTCATGACTTATGATTCTACATTTTATGAATATTTGTCTCAATATATATTTTATGAGGTTTTACTTATAGATTCATTCATGATCAGCTTTATGATTTGGTTTGAAACCTTAAGCCATTATACTCGGTTTATGAACGAGAAACTCTTGCTTTAAGTTTATCTTATACTCCATGATCTTATCTTACTATTTTACTCTCATATTTTATTTATCCTGCATACTCGGACATTCAAAGTATTGTGCATACTCTATACTATATCATCGCATGATATAGATTTAGGTGATCAATCTCAGCCTTGACGTTAACTTCGGCTCCCCACGTCCAATCCAGTCGGCCCAGGTTTAGGTGAGTCCTCATGATTCGAGGGCATCATTTTTTACACATGTTCTTTCTTTATATCAGCTAGTTTTCAAATATTGGTAGAGCTGGTTGGGGATGTTGTCCCATCAGCTCATCTATGACTGGGGGCTTTCGGAGACAGTTATGTGTGGATGTTGATGGTTTGACTTGTAATCTAGTTTATACCTTATGAGATTTGAGTCACGCCCATTTATGGTTATGATTTACTTACCTTAGTAATAGCTCTTAATCATGCTATGTATGTACCATGGGTTAGCTTGGAGCCATTCATGGTTCTAGGTCCCACGTCGCGGTCAGGTCCATCATGGGTCCTTTGACACCATGAGTAGAGCTCTTAGGATATATTGTTTGAACCTCTATCAAGCTATAAATAGCTTCTCATAGTACATGCACAGTAAAAGAACTTTTCTTGTTGTTTAGTCTTCCAACTAAGGGGAAATAACTTTTTCAGAAATACATTAACCAACTCTGACCAGGTGCAAATAGAGTTCGGTGAAAGATGGTGGAGCAAGTTCTGCTTCCCACAGAGATAATTTGAAGACCTTTAGACGATCTCGGCCGAATAGCATCGATGCGCCCATTTTCCTATTTGGCCTGTGCACACCTCGAAAAATTCTTCCAAGTGTTGGTATGGGTCGGATCGATAGTGTTATACAAAGATTGAAGCTCATAGCCTTCGGCATATATGTATATATACTCCCTATCTATTTAAAGGTGGCAGCATTTATACTTGGTAGCACAATCACACTATAAATCAATATCATCTCCCACCTCAGAAAATACGTTCTCTACTTTAATATTAGGGAGGTTGCCATGATTATGTAGTTCACAACAAAGCAAATAAAGGTGTGATCGAATAGATCAAGAGTACAAATCCAAGTGTTTCACAATTAGCAATTTCAAAACTTATTTCCTAACAATGGCGTTAAAATTTGATACACTTAAAATTTACACCCTAAAATATAGTATCTAAAACAGTGAAGTATGCAAATATAGTAATCCAACTAGATTGGAGTCAAGTTTCTGAGAGAATAGGCGTGGAAGGGTTACTGCGCGAATAAATACTTGATTGTACTTCAAGATTCTATTTCGTTAAGGTTGAAATATTTGAAATGTATAAACTAAATAATATGCTAAAATTATGTTGTTGGTAATCAAATATATTAAAGAATCAAGGTTGTGTTCTGTTTATGGATTGCTCCACCTAAGTCTCTCAATCAAGACACTGTAGAGGGACTTTGTATTCATATGTAGATAATCTCTAAATGATCACTCAACTTGTTTTCCAATATATATGTGATATTTCTCTTAGTTGATTCTTCCTAATAAACTAGAGTTGAATTAAAAATGATTATTTCATGTCAAGTAAATTCAACTTATTCCTAAGCGAATTTATCAAACAAGGGTTAACACCTGCGTGTTCTTGTTAATTAATCCCTTCAGCCCTAATTAACTTTTCAAGTGTTACTAGAGTTATATGATGTAAATTTACGTTTGCAACCATTAACTATTAATGGAAAATGAGGACTAATTAAATAAGAAATTTAGATTCACTATCGGCAGCAAGATAAGGTGCATTTTTGCAACCTTATTGCTCATGATAGAATAAAAGTAGCAAACACTTGAATAAATCGTAACTTCTTTGACAAATAATATTGAGTATTAATAAAATCTAGAAAGAAAAATTAGGCAATGAATAATCCCAAAACGTCTCAAAAACTCCACAATTTATTCGTGTAATGTAACGTGCAAGAAATATTAGAAAAAACCTAGAAAAAATGTTATATTGGTCAAATTTCAATTCTTCTTAGCCCTTGATGTAATGATAAGTTCAAACACACACTCTAACAAAGTATAAAGAGGAGGTTGTCAATAAAGACCCAACAAAGAGGTTGGGGTCAAACCCCTGAAATATGGTAAGAACTAGACTAATCTTTGGTATTTAAGATTTATGGTGAGTTATCTCCAAAGTGGGCGGGGTGGTTTTATAGAATAGAGTAGTAAAACAAATTGGCTACAACAAATCAATTGTTGTTTATCAATATTTGCAAATAACTAGGGTAAGTGTTCCCCATGGGTTCATAACTGCCAGGTTTACACTTGTGATCCAATCCCAATGCTTACTTGTAGAATTGATAACTAGGTTCATCAAATGGCTTTGGTTTCATCCCTATTAGATGACTATACTCAATCATAGGGTTAAGTCTCATGAGCAATTTCAAGTTAACCTTTATCCAATTTATTCCAAATTAACTATCCTGCGACCGCAGCTCGAAGTTATACAATGATCATAAAAATCAAAGGCTTTGTTGTAATTCTCTTTTCCTATTCTCTACTTATCTAGGTTCAAGCAAGTAAAGAACTAAGGAAAGTCTTAACGTTGTGCTTCGTTAAGAAATATTAAAGGCGAAGAGAATACAATACAAATTTTGTATTGGTTTCGAATCACTTTGTGTAACCCTAGTTCATTAATCTGTCATGATTCCTCAGCCTATTTGTGGGTTTTTAGCCTCTCATGATTGTAAGATTATGATTAGTATTCATATACAAACACATAATTAAATGTTTACAACGATGATTGAAAGAAAATCTGCTTTGAATTTTGCAAGAAAGATGATGAATAAATTTAAGAACAATTGAGAAATTCAAGTTTTGATCTCAAGAATTGCTCTCCAATGTTGTCAAAAACTAATTAAAAACTTGATAATAGTTGACAAACAACTTCAATTAGTAGTCCCACTCTACTAAAAGAGCATAAAAGTATCTATACGGTCAATAAAATCCTTTTTTACTAAGTTAACGAGGGAAATAATTAAATCTGGCATCGACACATTATACGACTCATCCTTCGACCCGTAACAAGGATTGTACGGGTCGTGTCTTCATCTCATACATTCATGACTTCTGCGAAAATTGGCTTCCGATATTGGGTATGACTCATAACATGATCCCACGAATTGTACAATCCGAGTCGTGGTTTGGCTCACAAGAACTCTGGCATCTTCTGAAGATTTCTACGAGTGTCTTGGTATGCCTCGTACCTTGCTCCTACGGCTCGTAACAACATTTGTATCATGAGAACTACCAAGTCCCTAAATTCACTGAAGCTTTCCACGACTCAGTATGAGTCATGGTAGATCTTTATGATTCGTAGTTTCTACTCGTATTAGAAGACTTTCATTGTGCAACTTTCTCTGAAATATTCCACGATTCAAGTTATGACTCGTACTGAGACTTTGTAGCTTTGCCTTTGCATTGTTCTGAGTCTTATGAGCTTTTCCACGAGTCTCGAGTACAGCTCACATATAATCTTAGTATGGCTCATGCTAAGATCAATGCTTGGATGCTTTTTGTACTTTTACGCAGCCGTAAACTCACAACACATCATGTAACTCATGGGCCATAAAATTGAATTACAGCCCATAAATGAATCTTGAATTGGCCGCAAAAGCAATCCTCTTCAATTACTGTCAGTGGTTGTAAGCGACTTGTGGACCGTATCACCTATCGGTCCACGAAGTCCTCTGAAACATTAGCCAGCTTCCGGAAATCCTCCCACCGTACTTTGATATCGGCTCCATACTGATCTGCGATTTCATACTTTTGATATCGCGGATCATAGATTTTGGTCTTCAGGCTTACATTGGCTAGATCTACGAACTTCACGAATCCAGCTTTTGCCTTTGTATAGGCTTTGTAACTCGACCTCTTTTTCACACAGATTCTGTTTAAGACTTAAGGTACCACTTACGGTTCGTAGGTTACAGAAATTACCATGACCTTAACTGGCACCATATATTCTCCCACACTTAGGCAAAACTTCTCCTTTCTTTCCAACTCACCTCACAGAAGTCCATCTGCAGTTAGATAGACGATGCAGTATCGACCTAATTTCTGCAATGTTATACGATTTTTGTGCAATTTCCTCATTTTCCAGATACTATAACACAACATGTTAACATTAGAGTTAACAGCCAAAGCTCTAAAGATAGTCAAAACTCATGCAAAAGATATATAAATGTGTAGTAAAATTTACGACACATCAATACTGTATTGGGAATACATCAAGACAACTAGCAAAAATAAGATAAGAAGTATAGAATGTTTCGAAACAATCGAATAACTAACTCCAAGACCTCGGGTGGACTCGATAATCACAAGGGATCTTACCACAAAAATCAAGCTTGGAACCTGCATAAAAGGTGCAGAAAATCAAAGGTGAGTACGATGAACACGTGTACTTAGTAGTATCATCGATTGACCCTCAAATGGGCATTGGTAGGGTTGGTCTATCTTCTTTGTCTTAACTACTCATAATATCATCATAGGATATCTCGGAGTCGAAAGCATAATGACAGCTAAAGCCCACATTAATAGTTGAAAATATTAGATTTTCACACCAAGTCTACAAATATCATAATAATAATTCACCTCAACAGCGAGTACAAATTCAGCCTGTGCAATGAAACACATAAGGCGCTATATTATTCAAAATCTGACTACACTACTGATGATATCATAACATGCCTCAATATAATCACTACATTAGCTACACCACCAATAAACTCACAATGAGTCTCAAATGTACCAATAAACACCTTCACAATCAAGCCAACACACCATAACAATGAAAATGAAGGAGAATGCAATGCACACATATCCTAGCCAAAAAACTTGCATATACTCGAGTCTATCTGGACACTCGGGAACCCATAGGAGACTCACGAGGTTTATATACATATCGGAATCATTTTTCATCAGCAATAACACATGTCAGAACTATCTTGCATTGGTCTAGGACTCCACAAAACCATTTTCATTGCCTTACATGATATCAACTTCTTTGAATCATTTTCCATTAGCATCACAAGAATATAGAACATCAACGGCACAACAATGAGAATGGTATGAATATGTATGCACAAATATGCCAACACAACCCATCCAACCATGATCCATCGTCAAGAGATCATCTGGTCGCAATAAAATACTACACAGCGCGTAAGCCTCAGTAAGTAAAACATGTCACAAATATAGAATACCATCAACACATATCAAGTAAGAAACATCGCATCTATTCGATGCAACGAACTAGAAATTATACTCATGTATTCACAAAGTTCATCATTTCAAAAGATAGAGTTGAATTTCCCATAACATATCTGCGTACGCATAAATGCTTGTCATCTCATTTATATCAGACCATAACCCGTTACCCTATTGATCAATCAAGTCATATACTAACACTTCACCAAAAAAGTCTAGAAAGTCTCAACTTGCGTAACTGGATTTCAAAGTCAAATTATGGATTTTTCCTTACTTAAAATCTCCAAATGATCCTAATCTTGTCAAATACATAATCTGTAAGTATACAAGTTCGTGAACACTCATATTGACATACTTTTATTCCAGACCCCAAAAGTCTACCAAAAAGTCAATCTCAAGCCCCAGGTCAAAACAATAATTTTCTTTCAAAATCAATTGACCCAAAGCTAAGGAACCTAAATCTAAAATTTTATCAAAATGGAGTTCGAATCCACCCTCAAATCATCAATATACTATTTATTAACTTTGAGCCCAAAATTCTCAGATTTTCATACTCATATGCGATGAAATAATTGCCAAATTAATAAATTGCCAAAATCAATTTACCCTTAACATAAGGACATTAAGTTTCCAAAAATCAACAGAAGATGCAATTACAAATCGGCGAATCAAACCCATGATCTTTAATTTCTAATCTTTGGGCTCAAAATTTCCTTTTACATCAAGTTTTGTGAATTAAAACATGAAAATATAATGGGTATTCTTAGAAAATTATCATACCCCAAATCCCTAAGGAGCGTGATCGGCATCCAATACTTCACTTGACCGGCTAGTCACTCAGGCTTATATAATCTAGATAACAGTTAGGCCGCCAGGAATAACGTTGCTACATAATAAGATAAATGAAACTGACAAGATATAAAATATATTTTTCTAAGCAGTTGACAACTCCAAACACATATATACAAGGCTAACAAAACCACATATTATCTTAGCTAATAAACGGACAGAATTACGATGAGACTGCAGAAACACTATCTCTTGACAACTCTAGCATCTGTCTGCTTATCTACAAGCATCTAAAGTATTGGCTGTCATATGAGTCTGAGACTGGGCCTCAACCACTGCATCTGCTATATACATATTCAAAATCAAGTTGGACCTTTGATTCGTCAACTTTAGGAAGAATGGAGCTTACCAAAATGGCTAACTACAACCTGCCGAAGAGTCCTATATAGGTCACGATGCGAACCTACAAGCAAAAAATGCCAATGCCCTGAGCAATGGGGACACTAGTACAATAAAAGGTACTAGTAAGTAAGAAAATATTATTTGAGTTAGTTGAAACCGGTAAATGAAAGCGGATAAATATGAAGCACAAAACTAAAATATAGGAGCTCGTTAAACTTTATCTTCTTTATTCTTTTTAGAGACAACTCATCTGCTTAACTTACGCTAGAACACACTCTGAGAGTAACCATAGTGCCTTGGCACACAAATACACACACACACACTATATATATATATATATATATATATATATATATATATATATATAAATAGCATCAAATATAGAAGCACCTGTTACATACTAACATATACGAAACAACACATAATAAAGTATTAATGAGATTGGCTTCTATAATTGCTTCCTTTAGTTATTAGACTCTTTTTAACTAACTTCTTTTGGGGCTTGACTTATAAAGTTATTTAAGTAGTCTTTGGGGATCAATTTATTAATTGAATACGGATAAAGAGGATTTAACCAACGATTTTTTTTATAATTTATAAACTTATTTAAGAATCACAATGAAAAGGGAAAATTGACAAAAGAATAGCTTCCAATTCGTTCTACAGAAAAAATAAGAGATTTCTTACTTAGAAAGGAAGTGACTTGGCATAAATATGTAGCACTAGGTTCTTTATGCTTCGTAAGTTGCCAAAATAGATTCTTCTTTTGAAACACTCAAATTTCTTCTTTTGAAAACTTATAGTTTCGTTTCTAGATTCATGTTGATAAGGAATAGAGAAGCATTAACATACCTCGTTCTTTTGACAATTATGCCTAATATTACTTGACCTTTCTTTTATTAAGTTAATCTACAATATAAGTGCATAGTGAAGCTAATATTAGTATAAATACAACATAACTTTACCAAAATAATAGCTAAACAAATTAGGAAATTTGTATGTATGGCATTAAATTCAATGATGTATCGCCATACACTTCTCTATTTCAATGCAACACACACACACACACACACAACCTACTACTTAACCAACACAAAAAATATGAAACCACCCCTACATAATGCACCATAGCCGAAATACAATAGCAACATTAAAGCTCATTATTTTCGTCCTTAGTCCCACTGTCTGCTGTAATATAATAAGATTTCTCCACCTGAACTTTCATACAAAAATATGAACATGAGTAGAGTACTCACCACACTTGGAGGGATGTTTTTTTCTATACTTTCTTATAGTTTGAAGAATTTAAGTATCCCTTATACATACACCAAAAGAAGTAATCTTTTAATTATTGAACAATTTTGGGCATCAGGATTCGAGGAAAGAGTTGCCATGTTTCATCAACTTTTTTTCACATGATTTCCTAGATATATGTGGGAATTAATGCAAAATCATAAGTTTTACTCACCTTAAGCTTGAGGAAAACTTGGAACAAAAAAAAGAATCCTAAGTGGCAAAGGGGCAACAACTTGGAGCTAAGAAGAGAGGAGAGAGTTCTTGAAAAATTTCGGATTTTTAGCTAAGTACAAGTGCTGAAATTTGATCAGCCTGAGGTCCTTATATAGGTCCCTTTGGCCCAACTTTTGGACTAGTTTTGGATCCCAAATTTGGGCCAGTATTATCTTTGTTTGGGACTCAAATGAATATATTTTATGACTGATTTTATCCATAATTTGGGTCAGAATTTGGTCAATATTTATGGCTACTTTTGTGCTTGTTTTGGGCTAGATTTGTTGTCATTTAGTTGGAGCTGACTTCAACTTCATTTGGCCACCATTAGATCCAACCAACCATGTAGGTGCTACCCCAAAATCCAACCCGTGTAACAATTCATTCAACGTAAGTAGGTGATGCACCTATTTGTCACCTCTTAGCTTGAATAAGTCAATGAAGCACCTCGATTGTTGTTTTATACCATTTTTCTGGCGTTCATCCTTAACCCCGACTTAACTTTATATACATTTTGCCATTTCAAACTCTAGGCCTAAAGATTACCTTACTATCGGGAGCTTAAATTTTTTTATCATTATTAACTTAGTCATATATATGTTGAAAGGTAAGATATTACTAAATAAATAAAATAAAGTGAATCATTAGCACCTGTGTTTATCTAGAGAAAAATTCATAAACAATGCGCTTTGAATTGGAACCTAACTCTAAATGACGCCAAAAACTAAAATCTGAAATATGTCCTTTTATACTCAGGGACCTTCGCAATTGCTAGAAAAAGTTTACAATTGTGAGCACCAAATGAAAACAACAGCACTTGTTAAAGACCATAACTTTCTTAATAAGAACTCGAAATGCGATGATTCTTTTTGCAATATTCCGATATTGCGATATGGACCTAATGGTTCAATAAAAACACAATTTGGAACTCATTTAGGTTATACAGTTTTAAGCTCAATAACATAAAAACACCAAAACTCATCGAGACTCTCAGGTCACAAATCAAACATGCAAATTAATCATAAAACACGTTCGAGCGGTTGAAATCATGTTCACCCATCAGGGATCGTCTTGATTGAAAATTGACCATGGTCAAGTTTAGCTTCTTTAAAACTCAAAAATTCAACCAAAGGCTCAAATCACTTTCGAACACCTTAGAAATTAGGTAGTAAACCAACCAACTAAGTTATAAATCACCATTGGGACCTAACGAAATTTGTAATTTGAATCCAGGATCCGTTAACATGAAATGCAGAGCTTTAGTAAATTTCTCAAACTTCAAGACCTTCAAGGTGAAATCTCATCCAATCTTATCCCATAACCGGGGGAATCATGCCACCCATCCTCTAAGTTATAAACAACATAATGAAGCTACTGGAAGGGTCAAACTAAAAAAATGAGTTCAAAAGCACAAAATGACCATGAGTCATTACAATCATATCAAATTGAAATTTTTGATATACAGTTTCGGTATTACTATAATCATATTCAAATTAAAATTTTTGATATCAGTTTCCAGTATTATATTATTGGTATATTATATGATATACATTTTTAAATTATGATATTAGGTACGATATTCGGTATTATAAAAAATGGAAATGTCAAATTGTATTATATATATTATTATAATACTAGTAAGCGTAAATAGTATTGATACAAAATAAAATATTTAGACGTCGGAACTTTGACTATTCTATCTTGACTAAATTTTTGTATAATTGATTAATAAAAAATTACATATATATTTCTTTTAAATATTCTACACGTGTAGAGTGTTAATATGATATAATTAAAACTTTTTAAAATCCAAAAGCCATATATTTTTTATTATAGTCTAAGCGTACGCGCCTCGCATGTGTCCCTTATGTTAATAAGAACCAATTTATAAAAATAATATAAATAATTTTATAAAATATGTTTTATGTATCAATATATGAATTTTAAAAAAAATTATGAATTTCTAAATAATAAATGATTATATTTAATAGTTTGATTAATTTAGTATTTCTTTCTTCAGTTTGTTGTAATACTTATTTCAAAGCGTCCTAGAAATAGCGTTTGATTAAAAGGTAAAGTATTCGCTTACATATGCACTTAAATGCGTCGTTATATATATATTAATATTTCATAATTAGGATAAAACCCCAAATGATTTTTTTTAATAAATATAAAATTAGTTAATTTTAAAATCTCAAAATTAAAAATATTAAAAAGATAATTAAATAACTATTTTATCATTATATGTTCTGTTTTTAAAAGGATAAAAAATGAATCATCTTTTGCTATAAAGATTAATACTTTAAATATTTAGTAATAACTTAATTTTAAACTTTTCATTTTACCCTTTATAAGATGATTTCAACTCAACTTTTTCTTTTATTTTCTCTCTCTTAATCTATGTGTCTAGTCAAACTCCTTCACATAAATTGAAATGGAAGAGATAATCTAGATTTAACTAAAGAGAGTGAATAACACTGTTTTTAAAAGGATAAAAAATGAATCATCTTTTGCTATAAAGATTAATACTTTAAATATTTAGTAATAACTTAATTTTAAACTTTTCATTTTACCCTTTATAAGATGATTTCAACTCAACTTTTTCTTTTATTTTCTCTCTCTTAATCTATGTGTCTAGTCAAACTCCTTCACATAAATTGAAATGGAAGAGATAATCTAGATTTAACTAAAGAGAGTGAATAACAAAAACACTCGATTAATTGAAATAATTTAAAGTATGTTGTGTTTCTTTCTTTTTTTAAGAAAATAGGAGGAGGACGACGAATTCACGTACTAATGCATCACGAAATTAATATAGTATAAATCCTTTTAGAAATTATTCCTCTAATTTCGATCTATGTAATTTATATATTTCAAACTTATTTTGCAAAAATATTATATTTTCTTATTTAACAATAATTTAATATTAATTCTCTATTACACAAATAACTATACTATTTTAGTTTCCATTTTTTTCAAAATTCATTTTGCTTAAATTTATATCTAAATAAAACCACCACATGAATTGAGCGAAGAGGTTACTAAAATAATGGCCGACAAAATTTATTCTAAACCATATCCTTCACATGAAATTAGCAAAAAACAATAATTCAAAACAAAAAACATTTTTTGATTTATACTTTATATTTTTGTTTCTCTAAATTTTT